>CM067350.1:52758997-52913997 GCA_034190875.2 Urechis unicinctus | reverse complement strand
CAATGCATCGAGACGCCAGGTAATTTACGATCTGAAAGTTCTGTAATTTCTGTGTATGCTTCTTTGAATATTGAGTGACGTATAAAATACATGAGTACGGCAAGCAACTGAGTACACCTGGAAGTAATCACGTTAATGGCAGATGCCATCGCTCTCTAACACGTTTTCTCTTTGTCCCTTACGATGATTTATTTTAAGAGATTAGTGCACCTTAACCGAATAATAATCCTTGGATGCAACCAACACCACTCGTCAATATAATGAAAGCGGTCCTACGGCACTGATCCTTTCGATAGTTATTGGCATTCTAAGATATGACCTCAGTCTAGTAATGACACTGATTTATAATGACTGGACTAGATCTACTCAGCCCATTATGGAAAGCACTGAATGCTGGTAGGGTAATAGAAACCTAATACAGTTTGAACGATAATAGTTTCGGTGAGCGACATATTTCCTCGAGAGGTGTTATCCCGTACGATGATTTATTTTAAGAGATGAACAGTGCACCTTAACCGAATAATAATCATTTGATGCAACCACAACTTTTAAATATAATGAGATGAGTTGGGATGTCGTAAGGTTGCAGTTCTTTTGATGTATTCGGACATACAGGAGACTACAAGATCGTCATCGGATAAGCGGTCAGGTCTATGGTTTGCTGGGGTATTTCAGGCTTGGATTGTTTGATGAGTTTATTGATGACAAAGGTATATAATGATTCCGTGCTCGTCATTGATTTGATGTCTAACAAATGAACTGTTTAACCTCTGCATCCTGTCACCAACAATCAGAGGATGCGACCAGTTTGAACGATAATAGTGTGAGCGACATATCCTTGGGTGGACAGAATTTTCCACTATAGATTCTATGTTAAGGAAAATCGCGGAAGGCTCGTCTGATGCCGTCACAAAGCGAATTGATGCGAGGCTATGGTGTGGTTTCCCAGCTCCACTATAGATGATAAGCGATCTTGCCGTATTGATGCCGCTATATCCCAGGCCTGCGTTGTATAAGACAGTGAGGAAATCCAAAATAACAGAGACTGTTGCGTGATCAGGGTCTATACCGTGACCTGCAGCAAATGTGTTCCATTCATTGAGGTATACTCTGTATTGCTTTCTTGTGCCTGGTCGCCATGACGTGATTATAATATCTTAGTTTGCTAATGCCTTCTTTGTTCAGTCTCTCCCTGACAAGAGGTAACCTGCCAAGCGTAACTTGGGATACAATGGATGAATACGGCTGGGGTCGGCTAACAATGTCAGAAGGGTCTTGTTGCGTTTGAAAATTAGAGGTGCTCCTTTTGTCATCCGTCTGAGCATCGGGTACCAGGTCTGCGTGGGCCATTGAGGAGCAATGAGGATCGCCTTTACCCCATCGTCCTGCAACTTCCTCATTTCGCGTGGAATGACGCTGAAAGGCGGAAACAGTTCAGTTCATATGAAAAGCATCAATAGCTATAGCCTCAGGGTCTGGTCTCCATGATACGTATGTTTTGAACTGGAAATTTAAACGTGAAGCGAACATATCAATGTTGGGCTGCCCCCACAGTTCTACACAGTTCATAAAAGCGCAAGGGCTTAACTTCCATTCAGTCTTATCGTCAAAGAGCCTGCTTTCTTTGTCAGATTCCACAGTGGCTATCCCAGGAATATGCGTAACACTTATCCACAATTGATTTGATATACACCAATTCCAAATGGCATGTGCTATATTGTTACATAGTACCGAGTGACTGCCTCCCATCTCTCAAATATACGATACAGCTGTCATGTTGTCCAACTATATAAGTGAGTTTTATTGGTAGTCTTACATAGCGCTTGCAGACCGAGTAAGGCTGCTTTAAGTTCAAGTACGTTGATGTGGTCTTGTTGTTCAGCCGTCGACCATCTCCTCCCAGTGGAGGGTCTATTAATTAATTTAACACCCCAACCGTGAGAGGAAGCATCAGTTTGCAAGACGAGATCAGCGTTGCGCAGAGAGGTTCATACTACCCTCAAAGTTACCCCTACATTTACTCAGTGCAACAGTTTTATCTTTTTCCAAAGCCCTAAAATTTAAAGGCCCATATTCCACGCCGGGGAAACATGACACGAATGTGCCTATGAGCTGCGAAATATATCTGATGTTAAAATGGGTACCCTTCAAGAAGCTCTGCCCCAAAAATTTGATTTTATCAATTTTTTCGCTCCCGATGTTCACTGTCATACTAGTTGAATCGAGTATGAAGCCCAAATGCTGCAGTTTCTGGGTGGGGTTTAGTACTGAATTAGAGTCATTTACATGAAACCCCAAATCTCTCATGAGTCTCCTGGTTGCATGTATATTAGCAACACAATCGGAAACACACGATGCTTGTACAGGGAAGTCATCTAGGTAGCCACTGGAGATAAACTCTGATTGTCTTAGCTTTGAAAACACTGGCTACATAAGCTTGGTAAATATTCTAGGCCCCGGGCTTTGTCCATTTGGCAAACAAGTGAGTGTATTTGTAGAGCTGACCATTTACACGGAATTGAGAAATTTCTGGTCACTATCTGCCACTGGCACGGAATAATAGGCGTCCGTTAAATCAAGGGAACCCATATAACAGTCGCGAGTCATTAGATTCAGGCAGTGTTGAAGAGTATCCATTTTAAAGTGGCGGTATACAGCAAATGTATTCAAATCCTTCAAGTTCAAAATCAGCCTGAAAGTACCCTGTTTCTTGGGTCTCAGAAAAACGGAAGAAATAAATTCGTCGGGTTCGTGCATCGACTGATCAATAACACCTTTACCCAATAAATGATCAATCCCTGCGTTTAGAAACACTGCTTCTCTCTGTGTGTAACGCGAATGCCGTGGTTCATACCCTTGCACGGGTTTAGAGACAAATTCAATAGAAAGACCCCGTACAATGTTCAAAATGTTCGAGTCTCTGGTGACAGCCTTCCAGCTATGTAAGTGGTTTTTAATGTTGCCGGCCCGAGTAATAATCAAGGGAATATCTTCACTCACCGCAGCGTTTTGTTGTGCTTTCGAGATTTGTCCCGCCTGGTCGTGGGTTGGCGCTTCCCTCGATAAGGGCGACTGAATAGCTGTGTACAGCTGCTGCCGCTGTCGTAAGGTCGAGGTCGCCACTGACCCCGCTGGCTTGACCCTAAAGAAGGGAAGCGTTTGGGTGACGAAGTGACGGTGCGATCACGTGCCCCGCCTCGCGAATGTCTGTTTATCCAGTCAGCTGGCGGGTAACCTTCGTGGTTTCACTAAGGCTTTTGACAGTTTTAACAAGCTCTTCTCCGAAAAGCAGGGTAGTGACAGGCTCTGACTCACTGCACAAAGTTTTGATGTCCTCTTTCAACTCAGGTCGGAACGCAGCTCTACGTCTTAGATCCAGTGCATGAGAACTATCTCAGAGCAGACTTATGGCTTCTGATCGTCCCGACATGGTTTGCTGAGGAGTGGGACAATTACCACCTTCTCTCTCTGCTGTAACGAAGTCGTTCAGGATAGCTCAAGATTATGAACCAAGTGGAGCTTGCGCTGCCTCTTGGTTCTCGAAGTGGGCATTTCCTACGTAGAAAATTGTATGATAAAACCTTACCTTCACGATTTCAAATATATTTAACAAGTCCAATATAATAAGCAATCAGTATTATGCATCGCGTTGGATTCTCAGGAATGGCCACAACTTGCCTAAAATGTGCGAGGCGATTCACTTTTCCGACTTAATTCCAATATGGCGGCGAGATTGCACATTATAAGCCGGCTAGAACATAGGCAAGACCGATCGTAATTCCACACCATGTGAACCCTATTTAAAGACAATTGCGACAGTTCTAAATTCGTTCATTGATTTTCACGATTTTTTGCAGAGAGTAAGCTCGTATATAAAGCTTACGAAATATCAAATTAAAAAAGCATGGGTCACTGGTGTAAATTTCTGAGTAAGGGGGATTTAAGATCGACATGGTAAGCCAATGGGAATTATGCGTTTTTGATAATATTTTGGTTCTACAGAAAAGTTCATACAGCGAATTACATTATATTTGACATGCAGACAGAACAATATCTGCTTTACAAAGCCATTTATGAATTTATTGTAAATTTTTCTCTAGAATGACGTCAAACCTCCATAAAAAAATTTGCCCACTGAGTTTTGAACTAAACTTGGTAGTATGGGGCAGTGATATAATGATAAATATTCTCAACTACAATCGGAACACAGGGGGAGCATAATTTACGCCAGCAATCACAAACCATAAGAAACACTATTTTATACATCGTCATATATGTATACACCCAACTTATAGTAGTTTGAACTCCAAATATAAAGCAGACATTATCCAGGTTTACGATCTATGTATGAGTCACCTTGGAATGGTTGGTTGCAGGCTATGTTAAGCCAAAGAGTTTTAAAGTTTTTAAATTCCCAACCAGACCCTCTCTGTGTCCACTTCCAAACGTTCTCGTAAATCAGCACTGCACCTGTTCAAGGCCTCATCAATCTCGTCGGGAGTAAGCAATGCCTCTTGCTTGTTTTGTAGTACATACTCAGTGATACCTTCGCTTGTATCATTCCTTAGTTTCATCCTGAGTGCTATCTGAAATTTTATGCCGTCAAGTTCTTTAATCTCAGATTATAGCTTACCCTGTATCTGTCCACGGACACCTTTTAAGAATGTCAACGGATCCGCGCCCAGGGGTTGATTTTTTGGCACGTCCATAGACCATCCCTAAACGTAATTTTTGATATTACATTGTGTCTTTTTGAAGACAAACCTTTGCAATGAGGGCACTGCCATTGGCTCCACCCTTGTCAGACATTTAAACAGCTTGTTGACAATTTCAACCACTACCTTCCAAATACCCTTGAATTTGAACCACACATTACTTACCACAGAGGATTTTGAAGGGCCCCCTTTTCAGCGTGGTCCAAAAACGGCATCCATCCAAACACCCAGACAGGACATAAAAAATCCAAGGCTTCGATTAAGCGTGCCATCTATAATGTTTTATCTAGATTGTAATGCCTCGCATAGTTCCATAGCCTGAACCTTGTTCACATCCTTCACAAACTAAACAACCTTCCTCCCAACCCTCCTTCTTATTCTTACAATATCAGCCCAGATTGTCGGCACGGCAGTTGCCTGTTTTACAATGTCGGCACGACAACTGCATGTTTTACTGTGACAACATGGCAGTTGCCTGTTTTACTATGTCGGCACGGCAGTTGCCTGTTCTACTATCCTGGCACGGGAACAAACTATGACCCGGACTGTACCCATAACATCCACCTAAAACCTACCTTCGGATACCATTCCAGTGGTCCTCTCCACATTTTCTTTCCCCTTCAACACAAAACTACCAACACAAGTAAAAATAAAACCCATCGCTGACCTCCTCACTGGTTATCCTGCCATAGATTTCATCATCTCGGGTTTTCAAAACGTTTTTTTAACAATTTAAAGGACAACACAAAAACCTATCTTCCAAAAATTCTTTATCTGCTCCTAACAATCACAACATAGTTTCCCAAAAAATTAACTCAGAAATTTCACATGGTAGAATTGAAGGACCATTCCGTAACCCTCCTCTTCTTAACTTCAAGTGTTCCCCTCTAGCTCTACCAGAAATAAACATCTCGGCATACTACCGTCTACTTCACAATCTTTCTTTCCCCTATGATGACATCTCTGTTAACTACAATATCCACAAATCTTCCTCTCAAGTCACATACGCCAACATCACTGATGCCATACATCTCATTAACCAAAGCCCATACAATGTTTATATGGCCAAAAGTAACATTTTAGATACTTTCTGTTTAATTCTAATACACCCTTCACAATACAACGTAACAGGTTTCTTTTGGCAAGGCGATTTGTTCGACAAGTGTTTACCCCAAGGATATCCCTACTATTGCAAATCTTGTTTAGATACTAGAACGTAGATTTTGTGTAACCCACATTGTCCAAGTTTTAGATGATTTTGTTTTTGTAGCCCCCATTAAACAACTATGCCAAAAGCAACTGAGCATCTTCGTCCAGTTATGTGATTTGATTAGTGTACCCCTGGCCTCTCACAAAACATTTGGGCCCGCTAACACACTAACCTTTCTGGGAATACAACTTAACTCTATAGACAAGTCAGCTAGCCTCCCAATAGACAAGTTACAAAAATACACACAAGCTGTCCGTGAAATAATGACTTAACAAAAAAGAACACAGTGGGAGTAACAATCCATCACAGGCATTCAACAATTTGCAACCTCTGTGGTTCGCCCTGGCAAAGCCTACTTGCGCAGATTACATTATCTATCAAAAGGCTTCACCAATCCAAATCACTACATCTGAATCACCTCTTTCTATATAGCTGCAATTTCTTCAACACTACAAGGCACATTGTAACAGCATGCACTTATACAGTGGCGCTTCAAAGATTGCATTTGGAGCCACGTATGGGTTCCACTGGATCCATGCCAAATGGCCTCCTAGTTGGACTTTGCTAGATATATCTGTCCTTGAACTTTACCCAATTTAGGTAATAGTTAGTACTCAAGAATAGTTTTCCATTGTGATAACCAGGCTGTTGTAGCCACCAATCATCCAAGCATCCCTCCATCATGCACTTAATTAGACCTCTTGTCTTAAAGTTACTTCAATACAATATTCAATTCATTGCCCAACACATACCTGGTGTAGACAACGACTTGAGTGATGCTATTTCTCGGCCCAAGGTGAAGCCCAGCCTTTTCAGACGTTATGGGATGCGGCCCCAGCCATTAACTATCCATCCACACCTCTTACCAGACAACTTTGCGTTACCGTGGACATACTACATCAAAATCCCTGAAAACCTCAACAATCCGTTCTCAACTTCACCATTGAATACATTCGCAACCTTCTGCTCTGCCTTCAGAAACCATAACTACAGCCAGATTCATTGCCATACTGAACAATCAAGGGCTGAAATATTACATCATACGTACATATGTCTCCTCTCTATCTTTCATCCACCGATTACAAAATGATCCAGACACAACCGACCACCTACACATTACTACATTCTCCTTCCGCAAAAGAAGGGTAACGCAGTTCACATCTGACAACATCCCTGACACTGTCATAAATAAGGCAGATGGATAAGCTCTGCTTTCACTTAATACATCCGCCCAAACACATTCACCCTTTCTCTCCGACAAGCAAAACAAACAACTCCCCAGCAAACTTCGATCAAAGAGTTAGTACAATTGCCTTTTCATGGGGGTCAGCTTATTCTGCCCCACAACCTCTTTGGTTTTGTAGGGGTCAGTGTACACTACCTTGCCTTACCAACCAACACCCCCCTTTATTTTTTTATCCACCAACATTCCGCCTATTGAGACAATTCAGTACTTGCTGTCCTTTTCTTCGGAGTCAGTGTATGCTGTCTTCTACTAATGGAATATTTACTGCAGCTGCAAATCCCATCTTTGTGATAGGTGTCACTACTTACAGTCATATTCGGAGGAGTTTAGTTTGTGGGATATCCAAACCTAATGCCTAGCCTCTGACTTTGGCTTTTTTCAATACTTGCTATTGTAACATTATCGTATGTCTCTATATGTATATCAACATATTTTGCCATTTAGGTCATTATCAATTGATACAATTGTTTCTAGTGTTATGTAACCTAGCTGTAGGCAGTTATTCTATCTTACAAGCTTATCTATTACCAATATATTACTTATGATATAAGCCATCACACTTATCTATTACCTGCATTTTATCTGTTATCCGTGCCTTAGTTATCTTGCTTCAGGAATTATAAGCTTTTATACAGGTATCACGTGACCTTATCTTTAACACCTTATTCTTTTAAAACTTATTTGTAATAAAAAAATATGATTACCAAATCTGTGTTGGTTACTCGGCTCTCACACAGGTTGGGGCGGGGCACACACCCCAGCCGCATTTTGTGGTGGGGGCCGAGGCATCATACCTGTTACCATATAATATTTCCAAACAATACCACATTTATACTAATGTATTGTTCTTTCGAGCTGGCATCCACTGAATTTTCAGCCAATTGATACTGTTTTTCTAGATTAGTTATACTTACAATTTACATTATGCGAGAGTCATACCAATTTCTTTGCCATCAATCGTTTTATGACCCCATCTTGCGTGGTAAATACTGCTTAGTCTATGTTTGACTTGAGGCTAGGCTGCATAGGTCGTCAATGAAGCCTCGTCATCTCACAACAGCAATGGTACACGAGGGCGCACTATGAATGGAAATATATACAATTCATAAATATAACAAAATACCCCTTACCTAACAATCGACCGTAAACATAAAAATGTCAAATAAACGAGGCGTTTACCGGCCGGCTTACTGCTTGAGTAGAACATCAGCGTCTACATGAGATGAATCTACATTCTCTGAAAGTTAATAATATGTATAACGGCTCATGTTGCAGAGGATTTGACCGTTGCCACAGGGAAAGTTAGCTATAATCATTATGGAAGTTCAACTAATATAAACTGTGCATGCCCTCCTTGATAGCATCACGCATGGAGTCATTGTTTCCGAATACGGGTCTCTATCAATCAAGGGATCTTTGTCCATGTGACTATATATGCTAAAAGATATTCATAGCGTCACGCGCAGATCGTGTAATGTTTAATTGGTCTATTTATCTTCCTTGGGAGCGTTTCGGCGCATTCTTGTTGAGCTAACTTTGGAGCGCGTAGTTTAGCAATAAGCGCAGCTGGCTTGGCGAATCGTAGTTAGGCACAAATATCGTCACACAATTACCCAATCCATTTTATGCGAAATATTTCACTGCTGACTAACCATTTTACGCGAAATATTTCACTGCTGACTTACCATTTTGACACCGCTACGGGCAAGCGGTTAGTTAAATGTTACTTGATGCCAGCATCTGCATCCTTTTCTTCTTCAACTCTAGCATACGTATGTGCCCACAATTTGCGATCCGTAGTCCACCGAAAAGGGAAGCTCACTCGCTGCATCCACGGTACTCATCAAAATTATTGTTAGCCATAACAGCAGTCAAATTATGTCATTGACACGGTGATAAAATAGTGTCAATTTATATTGATTACTGATTGGCCGCGAGAAAAGTGCCATGAGTTGACATTGTTTCCATGTTTGCGACAAACCGTTGTAAGCACATTATATATACAGTCGATTGATTTCGAATACGCCATTTCTAACCTGTAGTACATCATAGAGCCGGTATAAAGGCTGAATGTGTATCGAAACAAATGAATCTCTAATGATCAACATGATCTATCCTTACCTAGAGGTTACGCCGAAATGCATCCGACTAGTTGGCATTTAACATATGTACTTCTATCGTAACCGTAACACATACCTTGACTCGGTATGAGGTCAGATATGTGTATTATGTCTTTTGTGTCCCTTTTAGCTCTACTTTACACAGTATAATATCCAGACATCTAAAGTTCATCCTAATGAAGAGGACAAGCTTAATAGAGACTGAAAAGAATTTGACAGGGACTAAGCTAGAGTGTGCTTAGATAATGCAAGGCATCACTGCTGCCGCTGACGTATGTATGGAATAGATGGGCGACACCTCCACTATCTCTACCAGTTAGACGGCGTGACGTGTTGCTTAATGAGTAACAACTTTCGGCGTAATTCAGACTTGCAGTTTGGATGCGATCTGCTTTGATGATTTGACTTGCTTCGTCAATAGGGTTATGTGACAATGCCCATTTTATACATAAACTTCGGTATGACAACTTATATATCACCTGCACGAAGTGGGACCATGGTAGCGTGTGTACATCTTTCTATAAGCAGATGAAGCTTTCTATAAGCAGATAAAGCTTTCTATAAGCAGTTAAATGTTTATATTATTATCGAGACATGGGTGTATTTATGGTCAGTGGATCCCACTTAGCCCCGCTTCCAAATCAAGATAACGTGGTCGCCAGTTTGCCAGTATCATTGGCATTGATTCCATGCAGAAAGCTCTCCCACAAATCAAGGAAGACGACCTGCCCCGCTAGCAACAAGGATAGAAAAATTGTACTCAAAATCAAGACTTCCAAGGGATCTCTCTCCATATCCAATTTCAGTGCAGTTCCTTTATATTTAAAGCAATCACATCAGTATTCGATTCAGGAATTGTGATTGATAAACAGCATCTTTCGGTTTTGTATATCAAACTGCAACGGAACAGTTAAACAAGTTCAAACCTGTAAGTGCGGCAACGTTACACTTGTCTGAAAAGACAATGCAATATGTGATGCCACTGGGTTTGAAAGTGGCTGCAAGTGCAATGTTGCGCGAGTCATATATGATACAATGTGGCGCACGCGCTATATTTGGTATATCTTGTAGGATAGAACTATGTATATGAAAAGCATTCGCTCCATGCATTTGACGTAGTGAGTAACGACTAGTCGATAAATCGATATGGACGAGTGGTGTGTTTTGAATTAAAACATGATTAAAACATTTCTTTGCAACACGTTTGCGTTAGGCGACATCAAACATAGATCGTCCGCCTAAAAGACATGGTTGATGCATATATCATTCGTAAAACAGCCAGTGCATGATTTCAACAATGTACGCAAAAGATCATTGCATGAAAGTTAATTCAGGAGATAAAATGCCACCTTGCCATTTAATACAATGAAATCCCAAAACTTTGCACGACCCAACTTTTTACTGATGAGCTGTTTCCAATGCGGGAATATTTCATTTAAGATTACAGGCAACAACGTTCGATTTTTGATGAGCGATATATGCAGTAGCATTTGACGCGTCCAGCTAGCTAGAGTACACAGGGCTACCCAGATCTGTACAGTATTATTATTATTCTCCTAGAGGTGTATATTCTCTACTCTGACCAGCTTGAAGTCAAAGCATGGTAACAGGTTTTGTCAATAAGCACTTACATAGAAGGTTAGGAACACGCAGTGTCCATAGCAACAGATCGGTAGTTATTTGTATCGTGAGAATCTCCATTCCTGTTTTTCCCTGTTGATAGCAGACCTCATGAAAGTAATTGGGACAGGTACAGATAAACACAGATGCTGTCGTAGGCGTGGAAGAAATGTTCAGAGGCAAGACCATCTATCTTGCATGAATGTCCTCGAATTTAGCGTCTGGATTGGACTTTGAATGTGAGCAAGGGTCCGTGTCACGACCGTTTCTGTCATCTCAGCTCTCACCGGACAGTCGCTCGCACCATCGATGATTGGGGAATAGTGGTCATGCCGCCAGCTAGCGCTGTTTTCACCCCCCCCCCCCCCTGTACAGTCGGTGGTAACGTCCGGTTTTGAGCACGGTTCATTCCTTTCCAGAATGAGGCTAGAACTTCTTTATGTGTAAGTTGAATTGTAGCGCAACAGTCAGAGAATGATCATTCCCTACCAAGATTAATAGATAACAGAAAGGGACAGAGGGGAGGATTTTGTGATTTGCCTGTCTAATGCCTTATATAAGCGATGTTATTAAATATAAGTGCGCACTCAGCACCAGGGTAGGGCATTATCTGCTAATAGTATTATGAATTTGTCAATAGCGTTATCTAGATATTTCGATGTTAGGAGCGCGCGTTTTTTGCTTGTTAATCACAATAAAACATGCTTAATTCATTATCAATTGACCCGAAATGATATAGTTATGGATTGAGTCAGATTGCTGAATGGTAGACTTTGGTTGGTTCAGTTCACAACAATTTCCAATTTCGGGACAATTTAATAATTCCACTATGACATCTTTTATCGCATTTATTGGACTGTTGCGCAGATCAAAACATGCTAATTGATATTCAGTAAGCCATGGGTCAAGTAATCGTTAACTGCTAGGGGAGTCACATGGAGAAAAAAATGATAGGTGCACCATAGCTTATTAAACTAATTATAAAACTAACACACATGCTTGTACTATAGACTCACTACTATCACAACCAGATAGATTCTTGTAATGCTGGCGACCGAAAGTCCGTTGCCTATAATTTCAAAGCTTTGATTATCGTTCTTCGAAGTACTAGAAGCACGAGAACTTTTGGATAAAGAACATTAAACTCCTATCACAGATAACACATTGCACTTGTACGCCAGTATAGTTATAAACATAACCAGGGAAATTGCAAAAAGACAAATACGCAGCTCCCTATGTGGCACCAGTAGCATTGACAACATTTACTCCCTTTCACTGATATGTCGCCAGCTTGATAGCTCATCTCGATTATTTCCTGACCGCTTGATAATTAACGTCGTTGGCTACGACGCACTACCGCTAGGTTATTAACCAATTTGCCGCGGGACCATCCACCAATTTGTTACAGGACCATCTACTGCGTACAGCGTTATGTTATGTCCACATGCGTTAACCACATTGACGCTTGCATTTTTAGGATAATTGATCGTCGGCGGGACAATTGGCAGAGTGATATAGCTCTGTCGAATGAAGACCTACCATTCTTTGTTTTTAATAATGCTGTTTTGAACAGTAATAATGTACACGGCCAATATAATGTCAGTGCAGCAGCACCGATACCATTATCATAGAGGGGTATTCAAGCCCTAAAAGGCAGTTAAGGTCAGTTGTAACTCACCATGAACAAAATAGCTAAGCACGGGTGCACATAATCGCTGTCCGTATTCGCCCTGTGTGATCGTTCCAAAAGTTTCTGGTTATATTTGCGCCGCTATTCTTCAAGAAAACTTTATCAGAGCATGTTACTACTTTATCAGAACATGTTACTAATTTGGATTGACGTTGCAAAATTAGAAAGAAAAATGTAAACTTCAATTCATTATTCCCCGCTGATATTCAGCCAAGTCATCTATAAGACATATTTGTCAATATCGTCGGTATATTAAGTACCTGCCTGACAATGCAGATACTCGCGGATGTCTGCAAACATCTTGGCTGATTACTATTGTCAACGATTTGGCATTGTGCATCTGACATCTGTTTTGAATCGCACCCCTCATATAGATTCGCGACTTCACCCAATAGGCGAAAGGTTTAATCCATAGCTGATTCTCCATGACTGACATGACTCATATCTGTAAATCAGCTTTGAATTATACGTTGCATGTCCTAGGTACATAACACCCGTGTTAGTTAGGGGTGGGGGGTAAGGGTCGCTCAGTGTTCTTTACACATTGTTGTGTCGTAGCTAACATTCAACTGTAAAGACGAGTAAGAAGACCCACAAATAACTTAACTCCCGAATACCAATTGTGGGAATATCTGGACCTCATGTTATCCAATGAGAACAGACCAGTCTGAATTGATGATAGGAAATATTACTCCAGATATCAATCGTAACTTAAAGCATTCGCTTTTATGAGGTCATGGATGTCAAATTAACTTACAGTACTAGATGGCAGCACAATCTCCATATGCGTGTGATTAGACCATAAATTGGTCACGACAGCAGCGCTTCTATTTATCAAACTCATAAATCTGGCACAAAAGGAGCCGATTGCCTAAGCAACCGCAGATATTGCAATATATATAAATAAATATATATATATATATATATATATATATATATATATATATATATATATATATATATATATATATATATATAGATATATAGAGAGATATATATATATATATATTATATATTAAAAAGATATATATATATAAAAAATATATATATATATATAGAATATATATATATATATATAGATATATATATATATACATATATATATATAGAGATATATATATATAGATATATATATATATATAAATATATATATTTCTAAATATATATTTATAAATATATATATATATATATATATATATATGTATATATCTATATATAAATATATATATATATACATATATATATATATATATATATATATATATATATATGCATGCATACAGATATATATATATATATATATATCTATATATATATATGTATATATATATATATATATATATATATATATATATATATATATATATATATATATATATATATATATATATATATATTATATATATATATATATATCTATATATATATATATATATATATATATATATATATATATATATATATATATATATATATATATATCTATATATATATCTAAAAATTGAACTGCGGTAAACCTTTCCCCAGACATTATAATAAGCAGTGATAATCAACCGTTACTGTGCTAAATTTGCTGCAGAGGAAATCTGCCGACAAGAATGATCGTAAAGGAAGTGATTGTTTATAGTATTGATACAACGGTGATCACATCTTGATTGCGGCTAGCTGAGCATACCAATAATATGAACATATGTCATTAAGTGATTCCTGAAACCCGTGCGGCACCAATTCCTGACCTTAGTTTCGATACTTAGCTGTGCAGGGCCTCATTTGTTGTGGATCTGATACCAGAGGTTTTAATTTCAAATGCATTTAGCCCAACATCTAATAACGTCTAACATAATAACATAGCCACTCTATTATCCTTGTTACTTTGTTTGAACGCACAGCATACACACATGGCACATGCTACCGAAAAGATTATAGATGCTTTAACTCCCTGATTGGCTGCTTATTCATCGTTTTGTTAAGCATAAATGCATCGACAATGTCCAAACGAAAACGAAGTATACTTCCACCTCGTATAAATGGGCTGAGACTCGGGTAATGACACATCGACTGAGGTTGAAATCTGCGACAGATGGTTATATGCGCTTTTGACATTGTCTCTAAATGATGACAGATGAGGAGGAACAAAAGCTGACATTGAACCCCTCTTCTATAAATTCCCAATATGGCTTTATACTATTTGCTAATAACGATTCGGGTTGGATGGAGGCTGTGTTGTGAGCCAAGTGCAGGTGTAAGGTCTTCGTCATAAAACTAATGTTGTTATGAAGGCAGAAGGAACCTCGAGGCTACGAATTAAACCCGTCTTCTGGCTCGGTCCTAAAAAACCAAACGTACCGAAGCTAGAAAATCAATGAGACGACAGACACTGGCACGCAGCAATACAAGTAATTGCACAAAAAAAAGTATGGTACCGTTTTTGCAACTAGTCCGATTTTGCCTGAGTTAAGGGTCAGTCATTAACAAGTAATAACTGAACATTCAAAGTAATAAGGAGAATCAACATAATGCATGGTTTTACGAGTCATACGAAAATGTGAGACCAAAAATATATTTAAAGCTACTTTCCTTGTTTTCCCCTATTTATCACACCATTCATTCGACAATTAAGCGCATGAGGAGAGAGATATCATATTTAACCTGTGATGATCTATGGTCTCGGCGACGTTGTGAGACATGGTCATGATGCTGACAGAACCTGAGACCTTTTGGGGCTGAAAATCGGTCCACACTATGATCACATCATAATAAACAGGTGATGATATACATATAAAATCGATTGCTTGAACTAAGCAATTTTGTCTTTAAAACGACATACCTCTAAGTACAATTGCCATTTATGTCTTCCTACAGGTTACCACAATCATTCATTTACTAATACGCTTGCTTTCTGAGGCCAAGATGGACGCTTGTGATTGATTCGCATACCCTGCATACGTACAACGATAACATAGAAATAATAAGCTTGTATGACATAAAGCATCATTATTGCACGACAGCGGTGGTTGTATGTTGCACACGTCTATTCCTATCGTACCCAAAGGCAACTAACAGCGGCAACAATATAAAATAACGAACAACTTGGTACAGTGTGGATAGCATTCAATTTGTGTGGAATGGTCTACAAGATGACGGTGAAACACACGATGTATTGAATTTATGGAAATCGTTCTTCTTGCTGTAAAACAAACGTGATTCTGATGACATGAAACCGCGACGCTTGGCAGATGGCTTGTAGAACAATGCAGGTTGCTAATGTATTTCTGAATACATCCATTAACTGAATGCTACAAACGTTGCAGTTTTGATGCTTGGGTAAAGCGCCTTATAAATCTACGCGAGTGTTCAAGCACGCACTCCACCCATTGCACTGAATACATAACCAAACTAAAAAACTTATAAAGGTTGCTGTTATGCCACCAGGGATATGTTTGGCGCAATCGCAATCGGATTCTGTAATGCAGTAAACGCTGCGCAACATCTAACCTGTTAATAGTGTTGTCATCAGGTCAGAGAATCTGTCCATTCAAATATAAGACATCATGCAGCTGTTACTTTGGCTCCCCCTTGTTGTGTTTTTGAAGGATGCAGTTACGGTGGAGGCAGGCTGAATGGTGTGCTTAAGTCTGCTCATCATCATTGTCTTGTCTTGACGATAGTGACTGCTGCATAACATACTGGATCAATAATCCTGCTTATTGGATCTACCCACAGCAATAACTGAAATAATATTGACTGTCAATGAATGTACACTCGTTCCTTAGACTTAGGTCACAGCTGGAGCTTCGGTACGATAAGCACGTCCTACATATGCATGCGCTGATAGCAATACGTGCTGGATGATCAACGCGACAACCAAGGATTGTATTAACAGCGGCATAAGAAGGTAGTATTGAAATGATTGTATGATGGAAAGTGATTAAGCATTGTTTGTTGAGTCGATCTTAGTTAAGAGAACATGGTCCTGTGATCTGTATTATTTGACAGCTGCAGGATACAGCCAATGCATAATAAATAAAGCATGCTAGTTTTATATATCACAGAGGATATATTATATAAATATAACCATATACCAACGAATCTTAGCGATACAATGTGCATTCTCATTACAGAATATTCTACTGTGTACTAAATGACCTACTTATCATAACCATGGATCATTAAAATGAGTTTGCGCAATAAGAACGAAAAGAAAAACAAAGCTCCGATATCAGGAAGGTCGCGGATTTCGATAACTGTGACGCATGGACAGCCATTGCCCATGTGGCACAACCTCTTTGAGTTTGTTAGACAAAGCAGCCAAACAGGTGTATCATCAATCATAGTCATACTAAAATATAGGAAATTACCCTACTATAGCCAGTATGTACGTATGTTGCAGCAATTATATGTAGTCAACGGGTATTCTGTCACCTCTCGGTGTCATTCTCGCAGACAATGTGCTCTCGTAAAGGTCGATTTATTGTTGTCTTTTGCACGGACAAGCTAATTTGTCATTTGCAGCAATCTATCAAACTGACATCAATGCGGTATGAAAACCAGCAATATGCGACCGTTCTGACTATTGGTATCTATTGGTTGATAGACTGACAATACAGAATATTCGGCTTGCGAATGGAGGCGCAGTGCGTCTCGGAAGTGGAATGATCGTATCATCTGGAGTTCAATACAGCAGTTTCAGATATTATCGGTCAGGCAGTCGTGGGGAGGCGTCAGAGAGATACAAGGATTGAAACACTATTACGTCACATCACATGAAGAGTTGATATAGCTTTAATCGTCCTCTCCTCTATGAACGTGACTTCAGTCCCACCAATTGTGCACTCGAACTATCTGGCAGCAATCAACGAAGTATACTTACAGTGTTTTCAGTTTACCAGGTCATTCTCTGGCCTTACGATGATTGCTTCAGTTGAGGTAGAGAGTCACCCGGCATAACACACGACAGTCATGCATTTCGACAATGTGCAATCATCGATAGGCATCACAAAATGCTGCACCTTAAAAGAATCACTGTATTCCTTGCGACAATATTTCTTATTTGCTATGTAATGGGCATTTATCAGGCAAACACGAATGTGTATCTCTTTTCGTCCGAGACGCATATGCATCAACTGAGGATCTGTGTCGTTTGTGTATCACAAACTATTTGGTGAAAAATTAAGCAATTTCGATCGCCCCGTCAATAACATCCATAAATTTTTACCATGTCAGTTTCGGTCATGCACATTGTTTCCTTTACTCGTGCTTCTAATCAAACGGCGCTATTAATAAAAACAATTGGATCAATTATTGTTTTTCAAGCACTCGTACAAAATGTTGACAGATCGAATGTAAAAATATGTGAAAAGATATTCTTCTACTTATATGTAAGATCCAATATGTCTGTTTTGCAGCTGTCATCGTCTTCAAGCTCATTTCCATATCGGATCGTTAGGTCAAGACAATGCTTTGAGGGTCTTCATGAGTTGGGCGGAGGAAAGGTGACATTGAGAATTTATTTACCATTTACCCCAACAAAACACATTTATGGCTACGGCAACCCGACAGATGTAATGGATAAACGTCAGAAATCAACAGTTGAAGCAGCTAGTGAGTTTGCCCAGATGACTATATGTTTTATCAAAACTGCACGGGAATGCGTCGTTACAGAATAATAAGGAGATTTTCTCTGTACAGCACTTCATGTGAAAAAGGCCTAATGCAGTAAACATGATGCGGATGGGCTCTTGGGAACTCATGAACAATTGGACCAGATACAGAGGCTAGCAGGTGCACGGCGCGGTATTATGTATCTGAGTAATTAAGTGTTTGGGTGTGTTTGTGTGAATCGAATTATAGATGCAAAGTCATATGTGAATGTCTTGCGCTAAACATTAACAACTAAAAGTTATCAATTGTATGTATTTACGGGGACAGTCGACCACTCGCCAATCTTAATTCTGCTTTCTGTGACGTTATGTCTGTATACAATACTAAAGCATGCCCATATTTGCTGGATTTATAATTTCACAACAATTCCATTAAAACCAAATATGAAATCAATCATTTACTATGGGAAACGACAGACAACTCGCCGACCGCGGTCTAGCTGTCCGTAACGTCAGTCAAAAGATAACAATTCTATTAAAAACAAATCTGAAATAGATCATTTACCATGGGAAAATATACCCGATTGTGTTTATTTTAAGGAAACGACAGACCACGCGCCGACCGTTACCCATCTGTCCATTACGTCAGCTCCAGAGCACAACACGAAAACACGGTCCCCTCATGATCGATCTAGATGTAAATGCCATAAATATCCAAAGTGAAGAAAACCACCCATTTCAATGTTATGCAAGGATAGAAATGCGCAATGCTTGTTCCAATTCATGATCGGTAGTAGCAGTTTAAACATTTTAAACACAATAAGTGTCACATTAGGCACTGTTGCAATAAGTATAGAGCGTATTCCGGTAGAGTAGAGGTCAACTGCTCCACCTTCGACCCATAGGTTGGTAATCACTAATCATTTCATGAGACACTCCAATCTCTGACAAAGGATTTAACAAACCCTGAGTCGCAATTATATCGGTTGGACACTGTCGGGGGTGCGCAGCCATAGCCGAGTAATGACTTTGTGTCACGAAAGCGATGGTTATATAGTGTGCTGTCCAAGTATCACAGTTTTCTATATGCATGACTATTGCTATGTCACATCTGTATTGAAAGTGACGTAAAAATCAAGAATTCTACTGCATCACAAAAGTTGCTATCATTTTAGCGAGGAGTATTCCAAACTTTATATCTAGTATACTTATATTTTCTCAATCGACCCTTTAAATAAATCTCCGATACATTGGACTTGTTGAAATACATACATATCTATCGATGGCCGATGTTGATTTGCTTGCCAATAAAGTAGTTAGGTACATCAGCACAATAGCAGGTTGAGTCATTATTTTGATATCCTAAAACCCCGAGTGGATCAATTCACAGTACCTCTATTGTGTAATGATTCTTTATTTTGCAATATTATATGTATGCTACATTATAATAGCCAACTCATTACTAAAACCGTTCTACATGTCAGAAGCGTCACTGGAAGATTTGTATTATCAATTTCTTTATTTTACACATTTTCTATTAGTTATTTCATTTGACTACGTGGTTGATATGAACACCAGCATGACATCGAGAATACGCAACTTAGATAAACCGAGTGTCCATTATCCGTGATATTGTTGCCTTGGATTATTCAATTGTCAGCCTTGTCATTTGATATAAAAAAGAATGACATTAATAAAGGTTGAATGGATCGATTCATTGCTGGCATTAAATGATTTTTGTTGATATGCTGGCACTTTTATCATGCAATTGCAAGAGTCTGTGAGATTGTATCTTGTTCCTAACCTTTGCATTGTATTGATGTAAGTATAACGACAAATTCTGCAAGATGTGCATTTGTTTTGTAATCTTCGTGATCGCCACAGCACAAACCTTATTAGAGCATTACAGTTCTTCAGACGAGTATTTCAACCGAGCTTTTGCCGAAGGCATACTTTGCTCTAGAAAGTGATTTTTAGCATTATTGTTTGTTTGACGTTTATGGTTTTCTGTGCGATTTCAAAACTCAATATTAAGCTAAAGTGGTGCACACGATATCTTTCAAGCAGTAACAGTCACGAAACAAAGCAACTCAGATCTCCTCCATCAATAACATGCTAAATTGTGATGCAGCTAGTTAGGCCCATCACTGTTTTGATACTATATTTATGAATTTTTCATGTCAAGTAAATTATGTACAGTTACCGCGGTTAACGCTGAATAGGCCCCCGGGGAGCTATAATGATGCCACCAGGCCATGTAGCAACACTCGACAGGATGACTTGCGTCAAGTTATTGTGTAACCAACAGAAAACAATTCATGCAAACATAGTCACTTAGTTACCTTTGTAGTATCTCGCCACATAAAGATAAGACTATTTCGGTCCTTTCGGTGACATGGCTTTTCTTAGCGAAAGAGAAACCACATACGTCTAGTGATTATATAGAATACCTTTTCGTAGAATATGGTGTGTGCACCTCGTCACCTAGTGATTAACCGCATTGTTTTGCTGTCTTTTTTGGCTTCTAAGACATGTGTAGCGGAGGACAGAATCATCATTGGCAAAATGTCGAGCGGTTAAAAGTTCAAATATTTACTATTGTTGATAATATAATTCACTGGTTATTTCGCATTTACTTGATATCAAAAGGCAACACCATCGCATGGTGTCGCTTTTTCTTGAAATTTTAACGGACACCACTCACAGTTTTAATCAAGGCGGCAGCAAATCAATACGAATCAGTTCTCTTACAATGGGCAGGGACGATGCTATTTGCACCAGTCGCTTTAAGCGTTTATATTGAAAACATATTGAGGGCCTTGATTGTCTTAGAAAGTAAGGTTACCATATGTGAAACAGTCAACAATGGGCGAGGACTGCTGATACCAAGCAATTACGATAACGCAGATGTACAAACAATGTTGACAGATTAACAGTAGAATCATTTGAACATGGAGTTTCATAAAGCCGTATGACTTTGCATGGAATCACTGTCTGATGTAAAGTCACAATCTTGGACATGAACGGACCATACAATTGAAGTTTTTACTTGTAGTTCTATCACAATAAAAATTAAGCGATAACGTTGACCCAGCCCCCTGTAGGTACAAAATGGAAATAACATTGACTCTTAACGATGGTATAGGCAATTTCTGACAATAATTTCATATGCTGCATCTTAGTATATATTCATTGATGGGTGATCAGGGACTCGTTCCTATTTCTTCAATGCTAGTTAGAGAAAAACCAGATCCTCAATATGTTTTCATTAGACTTTCGTCATTACTCAGGAATGCGGATAGAACCATACCATCTTTAATGTAACCATTCTCCGGCATTTAAGTTATTTTCAATGTATGTTATGCGGCTTTGCTAATGGCGTTGGCTGTAAACAATCAGAAATGATAGTGTTGTTTATCAAAAACACTGCAGGATGTGTTGGCGGATATTACTGCATCAGCAATAAACGAGCAGTCCTGTGTAATCGTGCTTAGAGTAAATTGCCCAACACAGCAGCAAGTGCTAGCTGCATGTTCAACTGCGTCAAAGCCTTAGATCGATACGTTGCACAACTGCACACCCACGTATATGATACGTGCGTTCTTGGAACGGACTGATGAACAGATGTTATCAATGAGTCTATCCTGGTGATCGATAGTGGTGAGGGTTGAATTGTAAGTCAATGTGTGACATCGCATTTTGATTATGAGGAAAATATTTGTGTTTAGCGTGTCAGCGTGTAACCACTCCGTAAACCAAACAAAACCTTCAAGGAATATATTGATTAATTATGCAGACCCTTGCACATCGATTGGGTAGGTCCTTTGCAGGTAGCAGCTTCCTGGTAATAAGGGCCTATACACTCATCCTAAAGTGACAGTCCATATTGTCCATGTCATATATGCATCTAACAGATGCCAAACGTTCGTGCCGAGCATCAATAAGTAAAGCACTGTCGCATGAGGAGCAAGGCACTGCGACTGACAATACGCTTCGAGCAGCGCACACCATCAAGCATAAACCGGGTAGCGTTTAAATATGCTCCGTGTATCATCTCCTTATCGTAATCGATCTGCTATAAAACCAGAATATATGTGATGATTCAGACAACGGTACATCCCCGGTACACATACCAAAATGCAAAGATTCTCTTCTGTTTGAATCCTCAATATTGGTGGTTAATTATTGGTGAACTGGTGGCTTATTGTTATATCACACCTACTGCATCTAGCAGAAATGAGGTAACTATCAGCCACACACATCTCTTCGTCTCATTAAACGATCGTTCTCTACTTTTGAGATCCGACATGTGGATCGCTTTGTTAGTGCCAGTGCGTACAATTGATGGATATAAGTCTAATAATGGACAATCCATCAACATCAGCTGCATTCCACAGAGCACACAATACGCTTGTTGACAAGAACTTGATGGAGTGTAGGCAGTCGATACAAAGGACCGTGCTGGGATAATGTATCAAATCAAGTTCGGCTGAAAGATCGACCTTTTAGCTTGAATGCCATATATAATCTATACCCAAAACGCACACAATAGCCTTTGATATACCCGTTTGTAACGTGCTCATCGTTTAAATTCGTTACAGCGACAAACATGAGGGGATGAATGGCTTACACATTCTGTACCAAGTCCATATGTAGTAAGGGATGTATGATTAAATCAATGGCTATATTGATAATTGGCGGATCCGGAGAAGAAGCTTATATTGATCCTATATGTACCTAAGAATGACAAATACAATAGGCCAGTCTCTCAGTAAAAGGGACCATTTATACATGTGCGACATAGCAGATTAGGGTTTCCATAATGACGCTTTATAGATATCATTCAAATGGAGTCTAATAGCATGCAAAGTGTGAGGGTGCGATGTTGTTTTTACTATGGTCAAATGTGCAACAGGTGTGATTGCGACTTATTATATATGTATTTCCCTGATCGTATATGTGATCAATAAAATGAAGTAAATGGCATTACATCTGGATCCCAATGAAGACCAATATGCGTTATTGCATAACTATTAACGGAGGCAATTACGTTAAGAGGAGTAGAGATTAACTGCTTCACCTTTCATTCCACAGGTTTGTAATTAAATTCAAAGATGCGACAAAATGACTGGCAACATCGGAGTCTGGGAATCCAACGCGACTCGAATGATAACTTTAAGTCTCTGAAACGTTACAAGCGAGAGCCAGTGACAACATGGAGACATACTGCTTGAAGCCGGGGTTTGCATACCCGTCTGTTCAAAGTGGGCAAAACATCACAATTATTCTCATCCACAATTGTAGTGAAAACTGAATCTTATTGCTGTATGCTTTAATTGAATTCGTGATCTGATGAATTGATACATCGAAAGTAATGTTGGTTCTTTTGTTGTTATAATGAAATTGAAGATATACAAGTGTTCAGTGCAGTTGTTGATTTGAATCGTCCCTGTTGATATCTTGCATAAGGAAAACATAAACAGTAATTAACTCTGAAAGTCGGAAATGGAACTAATAGAATATGGTGCAATTCATTATCACATCAAGTTAAAATTCGATGGCGTAAGACATGTTGGGCCAGATTGTCAATATTATTGCGTTGGTTTCTATTTACTCCCTAGACAAAGACGCTGACAGCAATCACGCCCCGGACTATGTGAAATAATACAATTGCGGTTTCTTGCACTTTGGTCTACGTTTGCAAAGATCTTAGTTACAGAATATATAGGTTTTTGTAATAGGTTGAGAATAAGTGATTCCCACCTATACTATTTTAATAATTATTGATAATTCCGCCCTGGACATATCAATGACGGCGAGCCCGGCGAAATAGCGTATGCACATACTGCGTCCGCTACAGGTTACAGTATCACAATGACATTTTCCATTTACATAAACTTCATTACATGAATAGAGTAATAAAAGTGACAATGTGTCTAAGGTTTCATAAATTAATGACCATCCCCATGTCCAATTTTATAATATTTATCTCTCTTAATATCAGCTCAGCTTGCAGCAATCTCAGAATGATTTTTGTAGATGTGCGGTGCAGTTTCATATACCAACTATAAGAGCCTCCAGGAGTACATCCCGATCCTCACATTCTCTAGGAATTATGACAAAATCCCGAATACCGAATCTCAATGTTTCGTGAACGTTATTAGAACATCACAATGTCTGTACACAAATATGGATCATGGCCTACTGATCTATTCACAACCGTTGGTTAAAAAGAATAATAAACTGGCCCGTGTAAATGTCTTTACAAGAAATTGCAAGAGCTAATACGGGTAGCGGGGAATAAGGCTTTATTTTGTCAGGGGATACAAAAGACCGTGCTTATCACTAACAAAGGTACATATTCATTTGTGGACGACCACTACTTATGTTTGTTTTCTTGTTGTAAACCCCATCCTCGTCATCTTTTCCAGTCGCCTCATTAGCTGTCCACTAGAAAGTCCTATGTGTCGAGTCTTTATGCCCCATCCACATTATCCCAAGCTGTATGAAGCTTGTATATGATTCTCGAATAAGACATTTCCATCGCGAAATGCCCCAAATTGCAGAGATTGGAATCGCAAAACGATGATACTAACTCACGGACTCTCCTCAGTATGCCATTGTGATTCGATCTAATCGGCTGACATTGTGTGGCATACATCGATTTATTCCATACATCGATAGTTACTCGCCAGGTGTATATGTTTGCCCGGCAGTGCCTCACACGCTGAGAACGTACCATGTTTTTCAGACATATAGCCGACGACTTATATTCCTACAATTTTAAGCAGTATATCAGCGACCAGATGGAGTAGTGGAAGTTGAATCATCTTTTTAGCTTGTGATTGTTCAATTACTGGCCACATACCCTTTATGAGACCACTTTGAGCGATTGTCGGCTTGTGGCATTCATGCAACAATGCCTTCAAAGCACACTTATTATCACTCGAAGAAAATTTGGCATATGTTTGCTGCAATAACCTGCAGTGCAATTCTTCTGATGTGAGCTTGACAATATCAATCTGCCAGTTGAAATAGCGCAATGAAGTAACCTGACTACGAAATAAAACGCTTTATGTATATTGAGAAGGGCTGGGTTATTAAGAACATCGGGATTATGGACAGGTTCAAGTTTCAACGTAAATATCTGTGAGTTTCATATTTTAATGCACCACATATATAGTAGAAATTAGGGTGCACTCCTGTTAATTGTGCTGTTTGTTCTACACCTCAGTAACCTCCGTATCTGCTATGAAATACGCGATGATAGAATGAACAGACCGATCGATCATACATTAATTAAATTTGTTATCGTATAGAAGAGCTACATCACATTTTTAAAACTCTCATTTGATTTTCCACCGAACCCGCCCCCTTAAACCATGATTTTATATCATTCATACCTAATTGACAAACTGCTAACCCTGACTTTGTGGCCCAACTTTGGTACTTACATCTGTGAAGTGATGGTTTGCAACCAGGTAATGGTAAAGATTATTTACACACGAATCATATACTCTTCATCCATTGCGTCATAATATTACGATGCAAAACGCAATGGAAATGTTTCGCAATATTTTTGATATCTGATTCCTGAATAGACATGTTAATCTATCATTGCATATGTTAATCATCAGCACGATCAAACATATACAGCTTAAACATATAAAGACCTGAAGTCATACAACGTCAAATAACGTTGCTGTACCGGGGGATATCTTGCTCGTGTCATGACAAAACCATTTTACAGGTTTTACTGGCCATGTAGGTTAAAATAATTGTTTTATCTGCACATTTGTTATCATTATCTACATTGAGCAATAAAGTTGACAGCACTTTGGACAAGAGAAATCTACAAGTATAATATTTCGCGTTCGACCACTTTACGTTAACACAGTTGTCATTAATATGCATGTAGTTTAGTCAAATGCTGATTGCACACATGAAACTGTAGTTTTACAGTTAGAACATTACATTGGGGTTCGAAGGATCAGTCGACGCATTATGTGCATTATCATAAGGCGAGATGCATATTCAATTGGATGTATTTGTTTGTGTGTATACACCTGGGTCAATCCTATATAAGTATATATATATGCATACGTGATTGCGACATAGCCTTCACTTTGTCGTAATCAGTTCATGAAATCGATTAGTCTTTGTCTGATAATGGAGTATCCTTCTGTTTGCTCAATAAGCAGAGCACACAATACGGTTGATGACTTGTACTTAATTAAGTTAATACATAGGACCGTGCTGTGATAATGCATCAAATAAACAAAACGCCAATTCCAATCATGTTAGTAAATAAGCCACGAACTAATTAAATAAATGGCGAAATTCAAGAGGGAGCTTGTACAAATCAGGGATAATTCATTTTCAATATATCCTTAAGATAAACGACAACCATGTCTGTTTAAAACGAGCAAGTCAGACACGTGCGATACGATTGAACATTGTTTCAATACAGACGCAGAGATTGTAAATCTGATCATTATTGCAACAATGAACGAAAATGGCAGCTTGCATTACATGTGGCACTTAAAGTCAAATACTATGTGCCATCTCATCTCCTATGACCAGAGGCAATCACTTTAGGATGCATAGACGTAATATGCGTTATATTTCGACCCATGGGTAGCAGATTTAGTACCAAGATATGACCGTATGACTGCGTACGTTCGGGAATGTTATGATTATGTACGTACCTGACCCAGGGGCCGAATCTAACGCTTTGTGAGCTGCTGGAGGTTTGTGGCTGATGGGCACTTAAGGACAGATCTCAATGCATCACAATTGTCCTTATCCACTATGGTTGCAGTATCACCTTTTTGTTCAAAGAGACGTAAAACATCAGTATTTCAGTTGTAAGGACCACGATGCCTCCATTAGCAAAGCTAAAAATATTCTCGACATCATAGATGCGTGTAAATATTACAAATACGATTGTATTGCGAATGTAAAGATCAAAGTGCTTTATTATTGAATCATTGTTTTATTTTTGCCATTGTTTCGTTATGACGCGACTTTGATACAATGATATCAAAGAATTCTATCATGCCATGCAAAGAAGAGCTGCAAATCAAGTCTGCAAAAAATATCGGCTAGCAGTGATAATATTTGTCACAAATGTTTAAATATGTGTTTGACAAAATTAGATATAAATATAAACGAGTAGAATAAAGTTACAATGCCCCAACACCCCCCTGGCAAACGCCAAGCTCGTTATTGAACTCTCCATGATGTTTATTATTAACTACATTAAGATAATTGATAGGGAAGAGGTTCAAAGAGAATTCATTAGCGGGTAAATTGCAACATAGTAACAAGTATCTAGTACAAATCGCATTTCCGTTGATTATGTTTTTCCCTGCACTTCAGCAATATTGTATCTACGAGATGATTGAAACTAACATACGGGTCAATCATAAAATAAAAAACAAAATGACCAATGAAGTTGGATTTCGTCCAGACGTGCCACAGGTATCACTTTTATAGCAAACATTTGTTAGGTACATAACTCTCATTCGCTTGTAATTGGATTTCTTAGAATATTGAAACTAGTTTTATCAGAAATAACAAATTATGGTGGAACCTATTAAAAAAAAGTGTACAGATGCATATGGACAAAGGATGCAGCAGCGCTTAGCAAGGCCGAACCACACTATGTTAAACAAATTATTCTTTATAACAACCAAAAATCGAATAAAACTAGGCAACATATATCATCTTTTTGGTTGCATTTTACAGTAATATGCGATACAATCTGCCGTTGCTTATCTGTTTATCCAGGCATATGCGTGAGATTACCTTTGTATCTATTTCATAACCCCGGCCATCGCAAAAATTCATCAGAAATAGTTTCCTGCTCTATGTGTAGGCACTATAAAATAAACAAGTGGAATATACAGAGGGTCGCAGAAATGAACGATACAGCGACTGCTTGGCATGAATTATATAATCTTTCACCAATAACGCTGCTCGAGCTATCAGCCCTTACAAAGAAAGACGAACGTTTATGGCGGTAGAATGTACAAAATAACACTTTGCTCAATTCAATGCGATAACTCCTGGCTCTACAAAAAAAACCATATATTCGTAAAGGGTTGATATCAAATACATTCTAAATCACACAATCGGCTTTCGAATTTTGAGCTTACTAGTGATGCTGTTTTAAAGAGGTTCTTCTTATAAAAGATAATTTTGTGAAATATTCTATGTCCTTATTATGACATATGAGTTTCTCAGTCATGCAGACATCTTTAAAACCGCATTGTCCTTTACAAATGGCGATGATTATAAATAATTTTGTTTTTTAAATGATATAATATTACGAAACATCAACGCCTATCCACACATTCTGAGATGCAGGTTGTTATAAACATTTAGCAGCTGCATACAAATATAGACATAACAGTTCCATAAGTAACCACAGTTCACTCATATGAAACGATACAATATGCTTAACATTTATGAATGAGTACACACAAGATATGTGAAACTGAAGGTTATATGTCATACACGCCGAATAACAAAATTGTATGTTTCTCATATGCCCTGGGGAATTGTTATTCCGTTGGTTGGCTGTCAAACAAATGACATTTAATGCAAGGAAGCTACAATCAATGTGCGTATGGTGTAGGGCTAACTGCGGTCAATACAACATACAATTACGCCAAATGTACAAAGGTTGGTCAAGAAAATACATCTTTCAGACAGGGCAAGTATGTTTGTTATCGTAACCATGTTTGCATTTTCTATATAGATAATCTATTCCCAAACTACGGTCCGCACCTTTGCGTACGCTGAATTACACCCACAAATTAGCCTTTGATGCAATTGATGAGTATGTATTTGCTTGTATGCAAACATTCTGCTTATTGCAACATCAGTTATTTCAGATTAAAAGGGCAATATAAAGTGTTATAATAACATCGCATGTGTTCATCAATTACTTTTACAATATAAGCAAGTTATATGCATGTGTGTATCCTGCAGGCCCATGCTCGTTATTATTTGTGCAACCTTACCGGGTATTTGTCAAATTGTATACGCTTTACAGTTACGCCATCGATGGACGTTGTGGAAAAATAGTTAAGTTTCACCCTTTTAAAAGCGGGAAACTTAATGTGTGTTGGACATTGCAAGATATTGTGCAACTCGAGCGAACGCTACCGTCTGGAGCACGCCTCAGTGTAGCCGTGTGTTGCTTAGAATGCAGACATGGCCAAAGTAAGCTGAGCAAACCGCGTGCTCATTGCTGTCAATCATCATCGGAGGTCTCTTTATTATTAAAGAGATGCTTCAAATCTGACTGCTTCTATGAGCACTTTATATTTGATCTTACCAGCAAATGGCAGTCTATGACATATGATCAGTCGGTAGCGATGAATGGCTAAACATTCGATTGGAATTAACATTTACTTCGTTGACTTCCAATAAACGTGGAGTAGTGACAATGTCCGTTTAACCTCCAGTAAACGCGCAACAGTGATATAAACGTCAATTAACATTTCTATACACCGATAAGGATGATAATCTTGGGTAGCATAAAAGGAATCCCCAACACGAAACATATGCTTAGAGGCATCTAAATGACCCTGCGATAGGAAGTTGCTGTGTATTCCGTATGATCTAATACCAGTTAATATAATATAGCTTATGCTCTTATTTTATTTGACAGTTGCTTGATACATCCAATGCATATTAAATGGGGCGAGCTAGTTTGATAAGCCACAGAGGATATATTGTATAATGTTGATAAACATGGCCATCTATCACCTGATCCAACGATACAGCTAGTGTCAGAATCATAAAACATGCGACACTGATGACTATTTGTTGCAATACAATGTTCCGTATTACTATAACCTCATGATGATAGATTATTGAAAGGGGGTTGGCGCCATAGAAGTGATCTGGAACATAGGAGTTTCATCAGCGCGCCGATATCGTAATAGTGAAGGATGTATATGATTGGGATCCCCCGATGTATATATTGGGATCCCCCTAAAGTACCCACTTGCACACACCTGATGCCCATAGCGGGTTGCAGACCCCTGGCGCTGGTCACGCCTCTTATTATCAATTTTGGTAACATTAATCATGTTTCGTCATGTATTGGTTAGAAAATTAACTGCAGTTGAATGAAAATACAATATTTTGCATATATTATAATATTTCACAGGGAAGGAAAAGTTATCATTTTGATTGTTCGTGAAAGCAATGTTCTGTTTCATATTCTGTACGGTATCGGAGCATTTGCACCATAATTCTGTATCACATTGTATATATAATACAATATATAATGATATCGTATGACTTGCGTTTAATAGAGGGACGAAGAAACTGCAACATGGATATGTGGTGTCAGTTACTGGGAGATTTCGTAGCAGAATGTGTCAACGAGTGCATCTGACTAAGTTGTCAAATCATAACGTGTGTTAAATATAGGACACTTTATGTGTCCGACGGATAGGTAATGATGCAGCTGAAGCCTAATGACTCCATCCGATATTCCATCATTTGTAGCAATGGTGCTCTCGTACTAGTTGATTTAGTAGACAACGGATGGGTTTATTTGTTCCAGCGACATACCAAGTAATTCGCCATTTGCAGTTGCTTAGCAACCCAGTCAAGCATGTTTGTTGTGCCACTTACTGATGAGAATGAGACAGTACAGCAAGCAATACGCTACTTTTTATAGGTCCGGGTTCAAATATATAGAAAGACACTGGCTTGTACCGAAATCTACTCTGGTTAACCTCACAATTATATACGTTCCAAATAGAAGGAAAATGCTTCAAATGTTCTGATAATCATGGGTGTCTTTCAATGAAATATACCCATCGAAAATAATGATGACACTGTGCGATTCCCTTGAGATGAATCGTGAAAACGTCTTTAGATAAGACCCCAAACAAAATGAATTCCCTGATGTTAAGATGATAATTTGAAGTATACAAGAATGAGGTGTCTCGGACATGGGATTATAATAATTGCCAACTCGATTGAGGGTCTGATATGCTGTATGACGACCTTGTTAAGCCTATTGAGATGATGCGGATTTACCGAATGGTATTTTATGTGACTCGGTTGCACATTATTTTAAAAGACTTGGGGTAGTGCTTAATATTTAGTCAGAACATAGACATATATGACGTTATACAGGGTATGGCAAGAGATTACTATGGATTGAGTTGTTAGACAGTTCAATGTTTGTCTTTCAGGATGATAGCAATTGCATGTAGCATAATTAGAAAGGGACCACTGGTCGTTGAATTACCAAGTCACTGCGAGATAGTATGAACACATGCAGTTGGTAGTGCTGATAAAGCACTAATATCTGCATATCCGACATCAATCATTACTTACAATCATGTATCCTAAAGTGGAAAAGGTATGTCATTAATGACCCACCGAAGACAAACTTATATCTACAAGAAATTCCGGTCATGATCATGATCTTGAAATTTATCACATTACCTGACATGGTGAGCAATATACACGGCAAGTTCTCATATTCAACTTAACCATCATGGTGAGAATGATTTTGCAACTTTACTGCATGCGGGTAGATCGGTTGGTAAGTACAGACGAGATCAGAGGTATTACTTTGCTGCTTTCAGCAAGTCATTTGATTGCTTAGATTATGGCAAAGCCGCTCTCTGCAGCTAAACCATAATCTAAATGGAGAACTTTGGTCACGATGATGGTTATTGTATAGTAAATCGCAAAATGACATATTTGATATCCTACCATCTTTTGGGTTATATCGACAATTACTGTGTGGTTTATCAAGAGCCCATTCCTGAACGGTTGATGCACTTTGCTGTGTTTTCATTGTTTATGACGAACGTCTTAACAAACTACTTATTCACCAATCACAATGCCAATTTTAATGTTATTGGCTTTTCTAAAAGCGTTGTATAAAACCTGATTCTATAGACTCAAGGTAAACAGAATATAGTTAATGTAGTCAGATAATATTGCTTCGACAGTGATTCGTTGCATATAGGTTAAGATTGTACGAATAATGCAGTTGTTTTGAAATTAACATCGCCGCTCTATTATGCTGTCATAGTATGGGTAACTCAAATCAAGCAATAATCGGAAACCAGGCGACCGACAAAACATGCAAACAATCGATACCAGCCACGTCCTACATCCCTTGTTTTCATTATGCTGGTCATATGAGACTCTTAAACCCCAAACTCCATCGCCGTTATTTAAACTGACAATCATTGAGCTATATACATATGAACGATTTAACGGGAGGACTAATATATTCTGATGGTGTGTTCACTGTATGTATTCCTTTCGTATTCCTATGTTTCAAAATTGGTGCTTTCATACTCGTTGATTAATCAGACAACCACAGAATATGTTTGTCTATTGCAGCAACCAGGTAATTTAACACTTCCAGTAGCCCAGCAGCATTATACTCAATAATTAATAAGGCAGGAGAACAAGCCATAAGTGACCAATAGGAATTGTTATGGCTACTGTTTCCATGTCATAAGTGTTCTATCCTGCAGGATTGATTATATGAATGAACGATAACGTGAGGGTTTTTTAAAATAAAAGCCAAAAATGTCAGAGATATCAGTTAATAGACATAGAATATGCATATTGAAACGAATGCAGGACTCAAAGATTGGAAAGAGGTGCCATATGCCAGTCAACAGCCGCCATATTGCCAGGAAATGAGAAGACCCAAACTACTACTCTTAAGAAATAAAAGACATACTACTTATCTTCCGGCATCTTTTTGCTGTGTTATTTGTTCAACCACTGTCTGTTTTTACCCGTGCTAACTCTTCAATGTTAATCATTCTCCATATCAAAATCCCGTCAATCTAGCGCTTGGTAAAAACCTGATGCTGCAAATGATCTTTTGCAAGCCATCGCCTATCCCATCACGGTCATTATTTAGGGTATTGGTGGTAGCGTTATTGCATCCAGTAGTCTTTGAGAAGCAGGCATTGGTAAGTAGTACACCCGTATTTGTACAACTAATGCGCTTAACAATGTGCGTTTATTGTCGTCGACAATGGCTGCCATCTCATATCTATGAAATGTTATTTTGAGTATTAAATCTAGACACAATTCACTTGGTTATGCAAGTTTATGCATTTATATCACATATGCACTAGGATTAGCTCGGTCGGTTGTTTAGTGCAATTATATTATTTTGTCAGTTTGAACAAGCCGTGTGATTTGGTAGAATCTAATGTTGATGTATTAGAATTATGATATCTGCAACTTTATCCTCTCGCATGATTTAGTGTAGAATGGTTAAGGAAAGGCTGACGGTCAAAAAATAGAATTTTATATTGCATCGTCTTTTAGTATCAAACGATGAGGAACAATGGTGATAACGTCTGGTGATAAAGACTATTAGTTTCTGCACTGTTGCACATTCCTACAACCTTGCTACCGTTCGGTACATAACAAGTATTTATATATTGGATATAAACGTCTCATTATGCTCGCTTCATGACTATGTTGGGAAATCCAGCGTCTCTAATATTTTATCATAAGTTTGTCAACATTGCTCAGGGACAGGAATTTAGGAAGGCATTGATTTATGTAACGTTTAACATACATCGAAGTATGTATCATCCTAGGGTTGATGGACGAGTCGATGTTCTATAAATTGTATCGCATAAGGTTATTACCTTCTGGTGGGCCGATCAAGAAATCCTGTCAATGAAGAGAGATGGATGTATTTAAGCGCAAAGGAAATATTTAACCTGCGAATCAAGATGCATGAGCTCATCAAAACTATTTTTTAAAGGTCGATTGACCACCCGCGAGTAGTGTGTATGCATATTTTTACAGAATGTAGCAACAGACCCATCGTTTGCTTCCTGTCTGTGCTTATATCATAAAGCACAACATAAGCACTATACATTTAGCACTGATTATGAACAACCACATTCGGTTGGTGCTATCTGACCTTTATTTATCCTGTTGCTTTCTGAAGTCGTTATCGTTTTACATAAAAGCCAGAATTGTAAAGCGGACGCTATTGATATATTTACCCAGATGATGATTCTTTTTACCTCATCACCTAATACAAAGCGTTGGATCGCATATTGGTCTATATTGGCGTAGACCTACACAGTGTGAACATTCAATGAAGGATACAAATGCAGTATATCATTGTTTATTTTAGAGTAAAACACTGTTCAAAACTTGACCCAGTGGCTCTTGAGCTCTCCAGAGAACTATTTTATAGTTCATGGCTCTATATATACGGTATTAATGTCTGTTGTACAGTTTTCTAGAACAACAAACCATTTTCTTCTGCTGGTGATGGCTGTCTTGCTTATTAAGATTTCGATGTTATCGAGGGACAGGTTTTGATAAGCGTCTATCTGCTTCTTTGACTCACACCATGTTTATAAGAATAATGGCTACAAATAATCAGATAGGTCGTAGGTTTTCCTCATTGACATCCTTTCATACAAATACAAATCATGTGATCAGGTTGCTAGGCTACGGCAAATGGCAAATTATTTGGTCTTTGCTAAAGACAAATATACGCATCCGTTATCTCCTATACGACCATTAAGAGATCATTATTGTCTAAGGGGGGAAATGGACAAGTGATAAAATACCGGCTGGTTTTCTTCTAGCATTCAACTGCTTCAGCACATGTACATATCAGCAATGGACAATATATATATGCCTTAATAGTGGAGGATATTCATTTTAAGTGTCGATATGACTTACAATGTATAATTAGCTTTTTCGTTCAACAAACGAATTTCTACGACCTGGTCTCGTTACAACGACATGTCATACCATTTGTTAGTAATACGGCACTGTGTACTTATCAATGTTACCGAACCTAATGCAAAAATGTTTAATTTTGTTTGCAAAGTCAGGGCAACAAGCTTGCGCATAGTGGGACGCTTAAAAAGCGCTGTCCAAGCATGGGAGAGATCAACATCCATAATCGGCGTTGTTTAAAGCCACGCAAGATCCATCGTTTTCATTACATTATAAGGGCTGTAAAAGATCCAAGGTAATAGTATGATTAGTGTCTCATGTCCCTGACAACGCACGAGGGCTTATAGAACTAATGCTATAGCTATGATGTTAGTCTATGTCACATTAGCGTATTCGTTGCTGCAATCTTACCTCAAAATCATGGATGGAGTACAGTCCAATCTTACTGGTACCTTTTCCAATCAAAACGATCGTTATGACATGTCGGGATGTTAATGTTGATGGGCGGAATTCTGTCAGCCTTATGTTTCCTGTAATGCACGCAACTGGAATGCGTTGTGATGACCAACCTCCCAGCACCGGATATACATCTGAAATCGGAAATAGCATACCGTACTGATGCTCTTACGATTATGATATTAGGAAACGTTACTCGACTTATAATTCACGTAGACTGCATGTCTGAAGCATGATTTATGAGCTTAATACATCAATCATATTTGGAGGAGGGATGTCAATGCTGTTATCAATGCTAAGCAACTAAACATTTAATTGCGTGCTGTTTATTTTCTATCTTTGCTTGCCTTATCATTCAATTATGATGGTATCATTTGGGCGACAAAATTTCGAGTTTAGCAATTGAAAATTACTTAGCGCTGTTTGCAATAATTCGACACAAAACGAACCGCTTAAACCATCTTTAGTTGGCCAGCAGATAACACCACTGAGTTAACAATGTCCGCGTCCACTTTAAATCCGTAGGTAGCTCAAAATCCGGCGACAGTGGATATAGATCAAACGACGCCTTCAGAAAGCTCGGTCTATTGAAAGGGTAATGCAAATTATGTGAAATGACGATGCCTGAACTAAAGATCAGACTAAGACTGACGTCTCTATCTTCCTCACTTACTATTCGGTGTGCAACTATTAGTTACTAGATAAGAACGCAACATTACCGAATTACACCGTTTTGCCCCTCATTACGCCCCTTATTATATGTCTCGTATACCATGGTAGGCTGTCCGTTCAGTGAAATGTGAAAAGGCCGCAATACATGGTGCTAAAACGGCCCAACCACGACGAGGTACCATTTTCTGTAACCGTTATACACTTTTAGGTATCACGTTTCAAAAACCCAACTCTAAAACTGACACAGCAGAAATGACTTGTGATGGCTGCCTAAACACAGCCAACTGCAACAGTGGAATAAAAGCTGCATGCGTTATGTTCCCCAAGCCTCTAAATTCAATACTATAATGTTTTATCATGATTGCTTTGACAAACTATCAGTGGCAGTCCACAAATATGTTTTGTATGAGATTAAATTAATGTATGTAATTCAGAAAATATTTTTCATTTATGACGAAAAGTCGTTCATTTCCAACAGCAATCCACGAATATGCGATTCTTCCGCTGTAGTGTTAAGAAGCACAAGGCACCGCTATGCTTTCAACATATCTGTCTCACATTGTAAGACAAGATTACTTGGTCCACTTAAGTCAAAATATTTCAGGTGCAATTTCCGTTGCGAGCATTTGATTCTATACTTAAGCATAATTATGCTCTGCTTTAATATATCAATAATATTCTTATCATCTTTTTCTATTAAATATCTTAGTTCATTTTCGTGCCAAGAAGCGCCTTATTTCCTAATCATATTCTTTGTTTTGAAACATTGCGTATGAGTTTGACATAACAAAGTTGCTAATGTTGGGTGTCTTTCGAAAAAAGTGCCTCTGCTTGTTCTATATTGTACAATGGCCTAAATTGTTGATAGGCTTAACAGGTATATAAGTACTACAGAGACCGCGATTTGAAAACTCCACAACTGGAATAGGTAAGTAACTAATTGGCATATAGAGCCTGTTGCAATTCAGCCAACGATCAGTAGATAACGCCGGAGTACCAAAAGTCAATGTGATTTTACGTGTATTGACACAGTTAAACAATAAACACATATCATCTGTAGTTAATCAATTAATCACTATAAGAGACGCGGACAAGTTAGAAATGTGACAAGGGTGCAGGTGCCGTCGGGTATCGTGGCTTGATAGTGGCTTGGTCCAGACAATGACTAATATACGAGGTATGATTTGTTGCGGGGCTCAGCATCTGGTCGCTAATGTTAAAGACATGGAGTCTACCGAATTAATAAGAACATTCCATGTGATTTTAAGGCACCACGCTGCGCACAGATGATGTATTCTCATTTTCTCCCGAGTGAGCCCTCTTTAGCTGTAAGCTCTTTTCGTATATTACAAAGCAGTGTCCTTGACATCAGATAAAACAGATAATATGGCCGGGCGAATTCAAACAATAATATTTGCCATTTAAATGTCATCATGACCTGACAATATGCTCATTCAATACCCTAGATACCATATTAAATTTGCAAAACCTGTCAGTGATGACATTATTAAGGAAAGAACAAATACCTATCAATTTCATTTATTGTCTACGGAATGAAAGAGATACATTGAATAAGATCGTACCAGAATCTGATCACGCAATCACATAGTAAAAGACTTGATATCAACAGCTGAAGCATATTATTTGCTTAGCCACAAGGGAAATACGCGCCGTAATAATAGAGTAAGGATTGTGAACTAGAATTGACTCTTAGTCATTATTTGAGGTCAGAAAGGAGCACAATATAACAATCAACATTTATGATTTATCAGCAAATAACCAGAGAAAAGAAACACGGAAAATAAGAAATGCATATTACCTCAAACTGCTTATGATAGAAACGGCGTATAAGCTAAAATAAGCTCCTTAATATGGACGAAATAAAATTTAGAGATGTTAAATAGCAATTGTATCAGGTCAATGTTGAGGTGATCACGTGACACAACTAAGGCCGGATGTTACGTCAGGTGAGTCATTTTGTAATTCACACGCAGTTCTGTCACTCATCCGTTGATCATACATCGGTACCACAATCATCCCTGCACATGAGTTACCAGTTATTACCCTCCAGCAATTACTTTACCTGAATCTATTTGACAACAGTGAATAACTTTGTGTTTAATGCTTGCATAGCGGAGTAGGATGCAGATGATACGGTACCAGATGCTGGTGACGTGCTTGACAAGATGAGGCAGTCACACTGTAATATGATTACAGCGTCATAACTCTTTATCTGGTGAAATGTTATTTCCATTAAATCACCAAACATAAATTCCCGAGTTATTTGATGGTCTGTTCAAACGGTACTATTAATATGCATCTCTGAAAATCGCCATTGATCACGCAACGAACGTGCGGCTGCAACGCAATGGTGTCAAAGGGTTCCCAATTCATTGGTTATAAAACCCATTGTGTATGCCATCACAGTTGTATTACCATACGTCATGCCACCAACACTTACAAACGTGATACAATGAGTCTATTATTAAATGTTATATAATGTTTGATATAAATTTATTCGGACAGCCTGAAGGACGCTAAATCTAGTATCGTCGTGTAAAATCGATCGTAAAGCAAGCGCTCTGCTGTAGATGGCGTGCCATTTGGTGTGATTCATTTTGACCTTGCTCAACGGCTGCCACAAATACATTCCATTCGTTTTGTTCCGGGAATGATTATTTCTGTTTCTCACGCATCTGTTATGCGTGCCTTGCCAACCGTGCGTCAATTACGCAGGATTGAAAAATTCAAGAAGTATACTAGTGTTGGTAGTGATGCACACATACTGTCCGTGCCATACCAGTAGTTTCAATGCGTTGTTCAGTACAATGTCAATCGGAAAAAAGTCGAGAAATAAATGCCTTTTTATGCATCGAAAATCTGTCAGTCTTAAAACAAAACGCGTAAATAGTTAAAACAGCATAGGCTAAATGCTTTACATTAGGCATGCGTTGTTCAGTGGAATGTGAATGTGTACAAAACCGAGAAAAATGCGCCTTTAAATGCGTCAAAAATCTTTCAGTCCTAAAAAACGCGTACAAAGTTAAAACTGCACAACCTTATATGCTGCACATTAGACTTTTCTTATATCATAAAGGTGATTTAATTACCGACTACTTGGCGCATCCATTGGTCATACATTCACTATAAATAACTGCGGCTGTTCGTCAAACAGCGGAGCATCCACCTCCAAATACTAAGGCGATGTGATAAATGCTTGGGATTAGTGCTATTTCTTTTATTCTAAAAAATGGTGGTTATTGGGGCGCGGTATTAGATGCAATGAGTCGAAAGGCGAATAACGTTTGACACTTTCCATCTACATTGCCGAATTTTTTTATACGTTTAGGCATGAGTTTTCTTGACGATATGAGTGACGATGGCTGTTAGAGTTCTGAAAAGATACAGTTTCATGTTATTTTTAATTTGTATACTACCATAATATTCAAACTGTTCTGTGCAAAGTGTCATTCGCTTGTCACCTTGTCGGACAGGATATAACTCGTTCCAATTCATAATAATTTGGCTGGCTCGCCCGGCTAGCAATCTGAGAGGGATTCAACTTTTGATTTATGTTGTAATTCTACCCAATATAAATGGAATGGATTTCACACAGTGGTAGCCTAATCGAGCTTGAGCTACGCAATAAATAAAGTATGTCTAAAGGGAGAAGCAGTGAGGGTTTGACGATGGCCCGAGCCAAATGCTGACATACGAGGTTGAACACTAGTAATAGTGATACCCAGTAATTGTCAGGTTCCATTATGTTGCAGAAATGACTTGGATGATATAAACAACCGAGCCAAATGGAATAAAGGTACTATGTAGGGTTTATATAGGTGGACAACAATAATCTGAGCTCGATATCACGCGGACTACAAATGACTGTTTGACACATCACAACAAGGTTTACATCTACATTTGTCGTTTCACCTGGATTGCATTGACTGCAGCTTATAGGCACCTATTGCTATTTTGTGTTTGAGATCATTCAAAAATAACAGAGGAACTGAAAGGGACGATTGATTGAATTTAAATAATATGGCACTAACCTTATGCAATGTAAAATTAGGACTGGCCTCTACCAGGTGTTCAACATGGGCGGTGCCCCTTAAAATGATATATGTGCGCACAAGTGAAACGGTGTAATTATTTCGAACAGCAAGAGAATATTCCCTGCTGTAAAAGTGCAATTATAAACGCGCCACGAATACAGCTATTATCTTCACCAGCTCCTCGCTTGTCTAATCGATGGTATGGATAACAACGAGGGACTGAAACGGATATAAACGTAGTTGTGATACTCTCCACCGATACCACTACGTCAATGTTATTCATTTATACACAATGAAAGCACTTCGTCCTTTTGCCCAAACACCAGTGACACTTTGTTTGCTAAATTACAGATAGCTCTGCGTGTTAGACTATGGTTATTAGCAAAGCTCAAGGAATACGAAACATATCAATCTGCTGTTGATATAATTAGCGTAAAATATATATATATATATATATATATATATATATATATATATATATATATATATATATATATATATATATATATATATATATAATATATATAATATATATATATATATATATATATATATATATATATATATATATAGATTGTATATATATCTATATATATATATATATACCTATATCTATATTATATATATACTATATATATTATATATATACATGATTTGTACGGTGGTGGGCACCGTACAATATTACTTTTTTATTTACAGGACTCAGCCAGTACGACAGTAAGAAATGCTTTCACTGGCACAAAAGAACGAAGGCTCAGGGTATCTTATGCTGAGTGCAATGGGGAATACATCTTTCTAGTTTTGCAAGCGTTATGTTGATGAAAATGTCCTTGTAAGAAACTAGGTTGACTTGAAGTCCATTGGTTGGCGCGATTTTGGAGACGCGCCGTGGGTGGGTATTGTTTAGTGTTATCTGTTCATTCATGTTCGATCGTTTGTGAATAACATAGATACACACTAACAACCAACATCAATGATGATAGAAAACAATTTTAATGCCACATCGAACAGGTGCATCGAGAACTTTGCTTCTCGATAACCACACTCTATGCTATTAATTGATTTTCTTAATATTTATTTCGCCTTCTTGAATAACTTAATAGAGCTGACGGAACCGGCATTTTCTGTTCAAACCACAGAACTTTTCTTGCGAATTGTACTTTTCCCATTTTATTTTGACAGGGAATGGTGAACATCGCTGAATGACCAAATATGAGTAGCGGTTAACGAATACCCTTCTTTTCAGCCAACATTTCACTCCTAATATTGACGAGTGGCATATGAACTGCAGCCAACTTATTCGACGAAAACATAAGATGTGGCTTCTTTGGATATTAAAGCCGGAGAAACTGGCCAACTGATGCAGAAACAATGCAGCAATTTAGAACTTTCGGGGGTTGGTATAAAAACGTCCCTTTTCAGATATCTTACAACAATGACCTCCTTCATATTACGCTAATAAACTCCTTAATATTACGCTAAAAATGATATGTTAAAGGAGTCAATTGTTGTGATTATCCACGAGGTGTAGTCTTGACATATAGCAATTCGAAACCCAGCATAAATACGAAAATAATCTGTTATTGCCAATAACTGTTGTACCAAGAGAAAATGAAATAAGTTTACAATTGGTTACCGATGTACCCTATCCTTCAATGCAAAGGTTCTGTTATCTCTATTTCATACGTTCAAATCCAGAGTTAATTTTACGTCTATTTGCATCTGCTGTAAATCGAATGCAAATTTGAGGTACGTTTTTATGAATGTTTTCCGAACAATGGAAATGTGCTGGAATATTGATATATATGTATATATATATAACGATATATATATATATAGATATATATATATATATATATATATATATATATATATATATATATATATATAGATATATATATATATATATATATATATATATATATATAGATATATATATATATATCTATTTATATATATATATATTTATATATATATATGTATATCTTTGTATATATATATATATATATGTATATATATATGTGTGTGTATATAAATATACGTATATATGTATATATATATACATATATATCTCTTATATATATATTCATATATATATTATATATCTATATATATATATATATATATATATATATATATATATATATATATATATTTGCATCCATATATATATTTGTTAAAGTGTACATATCATCTATCAACTACTTTAGTCACTCACACTTTTATATTAAACCGGCAATTAACCAATTTCGGTTGTTTGCGATCGTATCTGTGATGGATATTCGCTTGTTCTCCAAATGATACATTTTTGAATATCATTTCATAGGGATATTCCTATTAACAAAGGTTGCATTAATAAAAATTACGTTATGTGTTGTCATGATCTTTTAAATCGAAACACTTGTTAGTCATTGTTATGTCGGCTCGCCTATGTGTCATGTAAGTGCAGCTCGACGTATTTGGACGTCAACATTTGAAACGCATTAAAAATATAAAGACAGTATCAAATTACTTTCACACAAAAAACCAAGTTACAATAAAAATGTTGACCGGGCATAACTTTGATGACATGAAATAATATTGTAGGAAAATCTTGATCCACTTTCATGTGATGCTGGATACATCTTGGAGAATTCCGTAAGCGTATGTGTGTATAACTAGCAAGATGTATGTTTATGTGTGACGCCTTGGTTGTTCGCGGCGATTGTCAGCTAACACAGTGGCCATCATGCTAGATGATGTGCCAAGGTTCTGAAGGATTTTTGTATGTGCAAGCTTGTGAAGCAGTATCGTTTCGAAAAAGCGACGATTTTACATTGATCGTTTAATGCTATCCACTGATTGCATAACCACACATATCTGGATAAGGTACTTGTGAAAACGTATGGTCGTTTTGCACAAGAAGTGCGATCGTACCGGCGTTAAGTTATTAAATTGTGCTAAGTAGAAAATATACGTTCGTAGTGGTTCGCAACAGGGTTGCATAAATAAGCTTTAAATGTGCGTTATATAGAAAACGCATGATTATGAACGGTTATGAATTATCTACGTTATTTACCCAGCAACAGAATACGCAGTCAACTTTAACCCGGTGTCAATGAAATGAGGCTCACGTCACTGAGAAATCATATGAAGCCTTTACATGATAACATATGGGGAGGAAAAAAAGCTGGTATTGATTCAAGCTTTTATAACACTCTGTGTATGTTAATATTTTGCTGGCTAATAGATTAAGTTAATGAAATGGTTGGCATTATATGAATGAACTACATATTATTTTGTATTTGTAGAAAGGAAAACACCACTCAGAATCATAATTGTTCATAAAACAAAGCTTAACCACAATTTATGTAACATAACTTGCTGGTAATTGGCATCATAAATTATGGTGATATATAATAGAAAAAATGTACCTGTAGTTTTATTGAAGAGTACAGAAACTCCAGGCTCAATGTGGGTGATTGTGAATTATCCAATAAAAGTGGTATATCTTTGTTTAGCGTCTGTAATTTCCAGCGCTTAACTTAAGGCAAGACGATTCGTTTAATGGATATTGTGTATAATCATAACTGCATCACTCCAGCATGACATGTTGTGTTGACTGTTGCTTGCATAAACAAGATTATGCAAACGTTTGGTTTAGAGACAAGAGAAGTGAATCAAGGTCCGATCGTCACTGTTGTGTCGACAATAATCTCATTTCCGGTGGAGGATTGGTATAGCCACATCACCAAATGTATAGAAAGTGCATCACTTGGACCACAAATTGAATTGAAATGATGTCAAAGAAAATTGCATACTTCACTACAACACCCTTTGTTGAATGAAAAAAGCAGACTTAGCGTGTAAATTAACAACACATACTGAGCCACATCACCAAATGTATTAAATGTGCACCGTTTAGACTAGAGATGGAATCGAATTGATAGTCTAAGATATCAGTCACAACTTTGTACCCCTATTACTATTTCCTTATTGATTGATTAAAATAGAATCAATGTGCATATTTACAACACATACTGTGCAACCTGTGGAAACACATATTATATCGTCATAATAATGCATTTGAGCGATTAGTGGTTTATTAAGAATATATTCTGTAACGATAGTGTGCAATTCTTATCTCGTTTCCGCTTTTGTCTATTTGCTAAAATCACTTAATTGTAAACCTTTCCTGGCAATATAAACATGAAAGTATTGATAATGTTTCGATATATGCGCCTTGAAAAGAGACGGCGAAATTTGATAACATATATATCTAAATTAATTGCCGTCTGGAACAGTAGCTACGGATGAGCAACCATTGCTAGGGTTTCATAGCTAAATCTCCGCCTTTTTTCAGCTTCTGATGTATTGAAGCGTCTACCGTCTGCCTTGTGTGGTTTTAACATTCATGTCGCGTCACAAATAGCCATGGTCATTGACAGGACTCGATTTAACGGATATCGACATTAAACTTAGTCAGGAACCGGTCTATGAAGGTTTTTTTTTCACTGCACAGTTGTGGCGATTATTCGTGAAATTCACTTTAAGTACTTTAAATGGTGTGTATAAGCCGTGCGTTAGGTAAACAATATGCTCTGGTGGAGAATATGTGCATAACAGCAGTGAGCATACAATCCATTGTCATGCGTAATGACCGATGAAATCTGAAGTATCATTTTTGTTGTCTTAATGTGTGAATCAGAGACATTCATTGTACAGTCAGGATCACAACGCTTAACAACAACTTAAATAATTACATCTCTCTATATCATAACAGATATGCTATTTCCTGCTGTACCCGTTGTTTGTGTACCAGATACAAATCAACAGACATAATTCGGCCGGATTACAATCCGTATCGCCTTCTACCTGCTGAAACACTTGATTCGTTTACCTAAATGGAAAAACTCTTCTTGACCCAACTTTTTGAAATATGTAATAGAAAATCTGCATATATGAAGAGCTTACACTACACAAATCTCGTTTACAATTTTCTGCTTAAAGTCAATGAATGGTAAAAATTGCAGATATGAGGAGCTTAAACTACACAAAAGACGTTTACAATTTTCTGTTAAAAGCTAACAAAAAGTAAAGGGGAAATCCGTGAGAAAAACCGCCACATCACATTGCCAAATGCGTAGGGTTTACTTTCATATCATAACAGATATATTCAGAGCTATCCGTACTTACACTCTGCGATGGCAAAATTATTTTGATAACCGATGCTAAATCAGTCGCGGCATGACTATGCCAGTTGACGAAAACAACGATTACAGTGTGATTAGGAAGCGGCCAGGTGTACTTTGGCTGAGGTTTTTTCTAGATATGGATCTAGTAATGTTACAAATTGAGGCAGTTTAACTACATTAACAAGCAGTTCTCTTGATGACCTAGGTATTTACCAAATCATACAAGTAGAGAATAGGATGACCGTGATACAGCAATGATAATGATCTCACTTTTGCAGCGAGCAAGGGTCAAATGATGACCCCTCTCATATATATAATTAACGGCTATCTGTTTTAATTTCCCCTTTGCATGCATTGAATCACCACATATAAAACGATCAGTTGATCACTAGAATTTAAAGTTTCATGCAGTTGTAATTACATTTCGGCCCTCCTTCTTGGTATATACCAGGCATGTTTACAGCATATTGCGTCCATATTTTCATCGCTCACAGAGGTTGTCGCTCGTCGTAATTTTACGTGTTAGTGGTGAAGCATGTACTCTATGGATGCTTCCATTAGATTTCAAGGGCTACCATCAATCAATAAAATGACCATCATGCATCTTGCCTAGATATAAGGCGATTTAATGTTTTTAAAACTAATCATCTGCGAAGAACAAGTCGCCGCCCCTTCATTCATCCATGTACAACCATTCAAGGGTGTTTTTTGTCATCAAAGAATGGAATCGTCCAAGGTAACGGCATGTAATCCTTATCAATGAAATAAAAAAATTAACGGTTTTGTATTACAGCAATCCAGGTCCCTGCCCTTCTACTGACGCATTGATTTGTAGACATAGACAAAATTTGACAATGCTCGAATCGACAGCGTTGTATGATCTTCGTCTGTGTACACAATGCACTAGAATAATGAAGAGTCAATTATATTAGAAGAATCAATCAGCATTAACACACCAAAAGCGTATATATATATATATATATACATGAGTCTGTAATATAGTATATAAACCTATATTTATTTCCTTGCTATAACATTGGCTGTATGCAGCCTTACTGCACAAACACATAAGTTTCATTACCAACACGACCTCCATCCGATGATTACTAGTATTATGTACAAATGCGCCGGAATCGTTTAAACCAATATTAGTCTTTATTTTTATTTCTTTAAGAGTAATGTTCGTTATGGTGCCCAAACATTTTTTTTCAGCGACCATGGTAAAAAAATGCTGATTACTGATAACAGCCAGTTGGTACTTATTTGAACTTTATGTCAGAGGATTTGTTTAGGCATGAATATGGCCCTTTTTGTTCAACCGAAATCGGGAAAAATATTCCAATAAATTTCTATGTTTATTTATCCGATTTTGTCATAACATCTATAGTAACGTATCACATAGAGTAAAAACGTTTGTCAATCCGTTTATTTACATCTACAGTTGTTGACACTAATTATGCCGATTCAGCAGAAACGTAAAAAGTGCTATAGTTTGCTGTAGTGTTATTATTTAATCGACACAACATATCATATGCATCGATATTGGCAGTTCAAAAGATATATTACAAAATAAATCAACTGTTGGTCTGGCATTATCATCAGAGGCTGTTCCAGTAACAAGCGTATGTAGTGCTTGCAGTTGCAAGGTGAACTATCAATTATGGTGTAGTTTGGTTTTTCATGGCGCCCTTCAATAACAAAGTATATTTATTTATATTGAGTCTCATTTAGAAACTTAACGTTTGGGCATCTTTAATGCAGTCACCGGATACTTAATTCATTTATTCGGTCAAATCCTAGGAGCCTTCGAGTATTTAAGTTGCGGTGACGCAATGAAGAACACTCAAAGGCATATCTACTTGATGAGGACAGCCACATTCCTATTGAGCAGCAGCGCTTAAGCATTGATGTAAAGTGTTAATTCAAACTTTGTTCAATTTAAGGTCGATTTGAGTTTCCATGATGGAGCACGATGTTTAAATTCCACCCTTAACATTCGCATTATAACTATTTTCGGTATATGTAGCCGTGTCTTATTCGTCCTTCGCTCCAACTCACTGTCACCAGACACGTCCTTTTCTTGATACCAACAGCACACAAAACGGATGCTCATTATCGGTTATTAAAAATCACACGAAAGGTTGGCAGGACTTGTTGTACTGAAAATTTGCAAGGCATCGGTTTATTGCCCAACAGGCGGTGCGTACCAGGCAGTAGCGCGTTAAACGCCATCAATGAACAACGTGTCAGGCATTGATCGTAATGTTAATTACGTCCTCACTTGGCACTCATAGATGAATCAAGAAACTCCATTATTTTGGTACGAATTAGCTACACGTTCGTCTTAGTTATCACCCGCTGTGTGCAGGTACTATCAAATACTAGGGTACTCGCATGTATGGACGTAGTAGCGATAGCGTTGCCGGAATTTAATGTTAGCTTCATCAGCAATGTAAGTTCGTTATGGAGCTCTGAAGGCGTCTATCTAATTAATGCCTATGAGGTCGGTCTCGCTGTAGAAAAGGTCTATCGCCTTACTCCTCATGTGCTGGATGAGTGTTTGATGGCCAGTTGCCACTCATGTTGGAATATTAACTCGGACATGACACCTGGTAAACCTGGCGTATATCCGCTGTGAATGGGTGCAAGACATATCTGTCTCTCCGTAATGATTCAATGCTTGAAACAAGTCCAGTTTCAATAGCATGCTCTGTTCAATGGCTGTTCCCCTACGACAAAGGAAGTGATGTGTATCATTATTCCCCTACCACGGGCTGGTGTTTATTCTGAGCTCTGTCAGAGGTACGAACATATCAAAACAACTTGAGAATTTTGCAAACTGGTTTAGTCATCGCAATAACACCAACATGAAGTTGCCAGAAGCACCTCTGCGGACTTGTTGATCACCCCAGGTGTGTTTTCTGATACCACAGTGTAAATATAACTCCCGATGCAAGTAATGGTCTTTTTATTGTAAGGATTTGAGAGTAGCGGTACAAGATATCCAACAAAATCGAATGAAAAATGAGATTTACATTTGCCACTCATTGTTAAATAGTGCATAGTTGTAAATGGAGCTTTTAAGTAGACTTTGTTGCAATAAAAAATGTTGAGCAACAGATTGTGCAGTGTCTGCAGCACCCAATGCAAGTTTAATGGCATACGAGATCGCTGTAGAGCATGAAATGAATTGCTGTTCTGATTATCATGCTACTACAGTTAACAGCCAAATAATGTCTATACACAGGCAATATTGTTCACACAAGGTGGGGGGGGGGGGGGGGGGGGGCGGCCTAGTTATAGCCAAAAATACCCCGCAGATCAATCAAAACTTGACGACCGATTTCGTCAACAGCATTTAGGTTATATACAAAAGGCGTGGCGGACGATGTGATCATTGGTATGGACTACCATAACTATCTGACAAACAATAATGGAATAAAACCGCGATGGGCGCGAACCGAGCAGACAGTCCTTATAAGTCAATCGCAGTTATTATAACATGTCACTATTGGTTGTTTGTAACAGGGTTATGAACAAAACCAAACATATTCATCACACAAGGCACACTAATTGATTATCGTAATCATGCAACACAAGTCCCCGACCGAAATATTGCAACGGCTGTATGAATGGGCAAACAATGGCCAGTGCTTGCATCCTGGGAGGTGACTCCAATAACCGTCAAGTCCATCAATGTTAATCATTCATTGTGCCCTAACTCCAACCACAACTCCTAATCACAAAGCCTCATAATATTACTTAATTAACGATGTACACGATGTAAGGCATTCCCGCGAGTTTATATTGAAGACGGGTTTTAAATGTTGTTAATTGTGGTACTTTGGGTATGTTACGACGAAGACCAACACGTGACCGTATACCATATATATATATATATATATATATATATATATATATATATATATATATATATATATATATAGATATAGAGAGAGAGAGATATAGAAGATATATATATATATATAGAGATATATATATATAGAGATCTATATATCTATATATAGAGAGGGAGATTATATATATATAGATATATCTATATATATCTATAGAGATATCTATATATATATATATCCTCTCAGATATATCTATCTATCTATATCTAGATATATATATATATATATATATCTATATATATCTATATATATATATAGATATATATATATAGATATCTATATATATCTATATATATAGGAGATATAGATAGAGGAGATATATATATATTATATATATATATTAATATATATATATATATATATATTATATATATTATAATATATTATATACATATATATATATATATATATATATATATCTATATATATATATATATATATATATATATATATATATATATATATATATATATACATACATATACATATGTCTATTAATCAGTTGCAAATCGTGAAATCGGCAATTGTATTATTAGTAAATACGGAGGCATCTTTGATTGTATTTAACTCGGGCAGTGATAAAATAATGATCACAGATGATAAATTGCGTTGTGCAGTTTTGCAGTTATAGTCCTCCTATCAATAACTAATTTCTGATATTTAGATATCGCCAAGCCAGCATGAAAGTTTAATGTCATCCGATTCCGAGGCCATTTTATTAAGGTGTTTATATGAAGCAACGCTTTTTATGTAACAAGGTGTCAATAGTTGCTTTAATTAGGTTAGATTATAGCTAAAAGTGATATTTGTCAAAGAGGAAAATTTAGGTCGTATGGCCATTCTCCGTCGTCGGTCGTATTAGCAACGTGTTTTTTATAAGAAGCCTATTTTTTATAGTATTGCAATAAAGTGTGGTCGTGGTTACCAATAGATTTCAGTCGATTGACATTTAATACAGACAACGAATCGCAAAACAACTCACGTAATGTTCGTCAAAGAGACAATGCTTCAGGCTCAAGCAGGTCATCAATTCATAATAAGATGGAATTAAGCTGGTTTGAAGGTTATATGATAAAATTATAAAATGCTGTTATACCCTCTGCACATATCTATCATTTTCCTACTCTGCAATATCAGCATGTGCCTTCTTTCTCCGTGGGGCTATCTTAAAAAATAACTCATGCATAACAATGATCTTTCGAAGTAGTCCCTGGTTAGTAATCACTGTGCATAGTCATGGGAATCCGTCATAACGTTTCATTTATAAGGAGTTTTAATGGACATAATTGTTGTTGAAAGAGGCCCCGATGATTCATTTGATTGCATTTTCATATAACTTCAGCTGCAAAATGCGACCGTGCTTACCTATCCGTCCTACTGATTGTCTTAGGCAAACACAGCCGTGTAAACCATTTATCAACAGGGCTGCTTGGCTATACTGAATAGCAACCACAGTTGAACGCTCCATGAATGCTAAAATAGGCCGCGTCGGTAGACAAGAATTTAGCCAGTCCCCTTTTGATTGATGCCACCTGCTATGCATGCATTGGCAGGGAACAAAACGATCAGGATATTTGAATGATGCTTAATTAAAATCGAACATGCCGGTACAAATAAGTGAATAATGATTGCAATAATATCATGGCTTTTTATTGGAATACCAGATCTTAACCATATTGAATACCTTGTAAGAAATACCGACAAGTTTGTTGCAAACTAAACTAAGTAATTGTCGTTGTTTACTATTATAGAACGGTTAGTTTTTAAGGACCATTGCGAGGTGTTTAAGGATAATCTCAACAGTAAAACAAAATGAGTTTGCTTGTGCATGAATATACGCCAAATGTTATGGGGGTGTGTGTGGTTATAAGCTCATAGCAATTATAAAGCTTTTGAGAATGATTATGATCGGATGTGTGAAATCGTATCTATAGGCAGTTTTGGCGCTTAAACTCTTTTTTTGTGTAGTAACGGTAACAATGATCCAATAGGTAGTAGAAGTATGCCTTCGAAGCTGGTATGAATCAAGTCGCTCCGTAGTATTTATATATCAATCAATCAATCGCATGGAATCTCTTTTTAGACTTCTAAGCTCAAGCTCCATAAAATTATATGATGTTTGACTTACGTAGCTGCTGCTCACTACGTATGAACATAGTGCAACTTGCACGCTACGATTGGTCCGTCGTTTTCATTCGGTGGCTCATTTGCTGCACGTTGCATTCTATCCATAGCCGTGGCTTGCTAAAGCGAGACGGCCACAGGTGGACAATCACACTTAAGGGGAACTGTCCAAGTAATGCAATATTCTTCATATATCACCGTCTTTAGAGCAACGTTAATCACCGTCGTTCATTGCATTTTAGTTCGAACTTCTACAAACCATTTCAAATGTTTTTAACTGACCGTCACATATTCATGTACAAATTGTAAATTGTTTGTGTTCATAGCAATTTACATGTTTCCATGCTATCATGTACCATATTGTTTTAAAGTACAACTAGAGCAAACATTCGAAAGATCCATTTAGCCAACAATTGATCAGTAGTTTTGTTGTTCACAGAACGTAATGAGAGAGTGATCACAGGAGCGCTATTAACCATTTGTCGCTGGTGGTGTTATTTTGCACACCTATGGCCTTCTGACGTAGACAAAGACGTTAATTACTCACTACTCACTGATAATGATCCAGTACAAGCACTCACAGTAGATGTTTTGCCTTCATGAAGCACCCAATGAACACCGAATGTGGTACATTAAAATTTACAATTTGTCCGAACAGTTATGTTAGTTAGTACAAGGAATCAAATAGGATCGTAGTGGCTATGCATTATATTGCGGATCAGAAATCCCCAGAGAAAAAGTGCTCGAAACCTAGCCACGAGACGACGACTGGCCCTGATCAGCTGAAAGACTCATTAACATTATTGACTACCCGCAAACAGCACTGTAATACGTCACTTGTTTGACTACCAAATTTTATTTAGTTTGGCTTGCCGATGTAAACTTGTTACATGCCATTTGACTCAACACATTCAATTCAAGAGCATCTAAGCAAGAGGCGTGTTAGTGGATAGATTCACACAAATCGCCATATATATACATGCCTTGTCTCTCCAAAGCGCGGCATGTAAGAGGTCATCGATGGTCGCAGGAGGGCGCGGCAATTATGTGGGTGGGTATTAGAGGGGAGGGGGAGAGTTACGGCGAGGATTCGGGTGGGTTGGCGAGGCAGGGTTCATGGCAAAGATTCAAGTGAGTCACGGCGAGGTATGGCGGGTTTCACTGTAGTTACACAATGGAAATCAACGTGAAGTCACAGCAAGGACAAAGGTGGAGTTACGACAGTTGGTAAATCGGGTGGGGATAGCCGTGGGTTCAGAACGGGGCTTATATTGCTAAAGTCGGGTGTCCTACTAGTTTAATAAATGTCCCCCAGCCCCTGGCCGTGGAATAAATTCATATTTTGGACATTCGATTTTGAACCAGAATCAGGGACCACAAATGGCCCAGAACTGATGCAGCATCCATGCATTATGTTGCCCTGATCAGGTGCCGTGTTTCTTGGAGTACTTTAAGTCGCCGTGACCGATTGGTCAAAGTCACATTTTCCTAAGAGCTGTTGCTATTTTGTTTTTTATTCGCTCAGCAGTGGATTAACCTATCTTGTCACTAGAACTGAAATAAACGCTATTACCTTGGCCATAGAAACGACGCCTGAAGTGTCGTGAGGCGGGAATGATTATGTACCTAAATCGTGATGGCTGTTTCTGAAACAAGCCTAATAAACTGATTAATTCATAGTAACTATACATTTGATTTAGATACATTAAAGAAGACATCACAAAAGCCGAGTTACCGTCATAACCTGATAGCCGGGCTTAGCGCGACAGAGGTCATTTAGGGTCACGACCTCGGCGTTGATAGGACGGCATAGATTTATATTTTTCGATGTCGTAAACTCTTGGCTGAGCAGCGTAGCGGAACCTCTGGAGTCAGTGATGTAGACAGCTAATTTAAAATAAAACATAAGTGTAACAACTTGATACCGGCTTATACGTCCTAATTCCATGTTATCACCGTTAATGATAAGTGTTTTTGTACAAAAGTCATTAATCAACGTAATACACCTAACAACGCATTATGAACCTCGACGTAGAGAAACGGATGTTTTATAATCAACAAGGCGATAATTGATTTGTTGTATAACGTCATTTATTCTGACTTGTACACCATGTTGTAAAACGTTTCGATTGAACACTCAATAAATAAATGAGGCATTTGACTGTGATCGCAGCATTTTCCAGGTAATGGGTTTAGTGCTGCGTTAGGTGAGTGGCTGTGGTATTATGGCTTACACATTATCCATACCCTGATTAGGATAAATAATTGGTCCCTAATCCAAATATGTATTCAATGCACGACGAGAGGTAATTGCTTGCAGTAGTAAACGGCGGTCATTACTGACGCATTATAACCTTAAAGGACAAATTTTGATTCTGTAATCAGGTTGCACTGTTATCGTAAAACAATGTAATGCGGTTTACTCTAACAGCAACCTGTTTTGGTCAACAGAGGTCAATTTGTTCAGCTGCTAACGCAAATTTGATTGTGAGCCGGTACATTCAGCAAATATAAAGAGTAGTGCTGAAAACATACATAAAACACATTGACTGTAAGTGACCATAGAGTGAAAACAGAACGAAAATATATTTTGTTAGATAGCTTTCGTGTTTTATTTAAGCCCTTGATGTTTATCATATAAACAGTAAGCTGGGATTCGTGGGCGAGGCGTGAATCAATGACAGATTGCGGTAAATCATCTGTGAGGCAACTGTTGACGGCAAATTTTGATCACTTATCTCTTTCCTCTGACATAGGAAAGCAACTTAAGCCCATGGTATCAACACGCTTTCAAATATTCAGGGGATGTCTGGATTATAGTCCCACTAGTATGAACACCAACAGCCCTCAGTCAAACGAACGAGAGTTGAAATGCTACTGGGGACGACTGTTGAGTGAATGGTAATGTGTAACTTCTACTTATCATAAATGTATCAGGTTGGCTGGTACAGCTAGGGTGTATTACTTTACCCAAGTGATATATATGTGGTGAAGCGACAACTTGCCGATACATTAGGCTTTCCCCACAGCAACAGGAGAGCTGTGAGATGAAACCTGGCGGACACCACATCGCAAGAAAATGTATATGTTTAAAATATTATGTCGTTGTTTCCATTGCAAGCAAATGGGGTCCGATTTAAACGCGATTACCGGTTTCGCCAGCCCAGTTATTGTTTGCTTTGCATTTTATCATATCCGATACATAACCCTGCATATAGCGACGCCATGTCCAATTTTATTAATCTGTAGTATTTGTCGCCAGCTGGAGTCGCGGTCATGTATAGTAAGTTTTCTATCAATGGCTGAATCACATTTTATGGTTACCAAGTTTATGATTAGATACACTAATTACAGTAGTAGATTTGTAATGATATAAGATATGCGTCCTATGCTCCGATTGCTCAGATATAGTTTCGATATGAAACGCGCAGAGCATGGAAAATACCATACACCTATGTATAAACGAAGACAATGGATTTTGTTTGGTGTGAAACAAGATTTTTGTGGTTCAGATTATTGTAAAAATATATATGAGACTGAGGTTTGGGAAACCGAAACCAATTTTAGCACATGAATATTATCTGTGTGATTGAAATGTGGATTTGAAAATGGTAGGCTCCCACTTTGAAGACATGAATATTGCAAATTATTATTTTCGTCGAATGGCTATAGAATTCAATATTATGGATTTCACTGGTAGATCTGGTAACGTTATCATCACATATGAGATTATTAGACATTATATAAAGTTCCCTAAGTTATGGCAATATATGGAAATGATTGCTTGTAACGAATCACTTTGAGCGTCTGTTATTAGGAACGTTAAAACACGGTGTGTGATGAATTAAGATTTTCAACCCATCTTATCTGATGGAAATATGATTGAATTAAATTACCAAGGCAATTCATTAAGGTTAATTCATCCAAAAGCCTTATAGATAACAAAATATTATGGTGCATTTCCTGGAAAAGTACCTAACACAGACGTACTTGAGCGTTGGGGCATCGTCGGTAGGGACCCCTCGCTGGAATGGAGGACAACGTGTAACAATAGCTCTCTTCTACTGCCGATGTTAACAAGATGAGACCGTTACAATAGACCCTGACGTCGTGAATTCCAACCCAAAAGCGTGTGCTTTTCCATCTGTGAGAACAATACACTTAATCGTTCAGAATGGCGAATGACCTGTTATAATGAAGTGCCCGTCGTGCCAACTCAAAAGTCTAATGTTCAATAAGTTGCGACTTCTGGGCTGCCGATGCCGAAGCAACCCGCAAATAGGACTTGAACCATAGAAGCCTCGCCAGTCACAATTATCACCCCAGGTATAGGTGCAATCCGTTTAATCCCTCATGTATAGAGTAGCTGCTTGACATGTGATATAATGTGTACATGTCATTGGCCTCCAGGGTAAGAAGATGCAACGCAATAATATCAGTTTACATACCTGCAAGTACCAAGGATCAATGTGAGGATTTCAAACCATCAGCTAGCCAAAGCAGTGGCAACTTTGTGAGTAGTTTAATGGTTGAATTCTTGTTCTGTTTCGACAAGGCGCACGAAAGTAACATTCAACAGCTGATATAAACTACATTTGGCAGCAACAAAAGTCAGAAGTGCAATGGCAATGCAACATATACATAAGGTACTGTGTGATAAGGGTTCCATCGTGATAGTAGTCATTATTGGCATTTGGATACGAACAAAACTGTAAGCAAAAACAAATAAGCAGGCGCAGTTAAGAATTGTTAGCAACTTGTAGCAGATTAAGTCAACATCCTGGACGAATAGAGCCGTATATAGCGTGATACCTGTATATTGGATTCTAATTCGTTACCACCCAGAAACCCTGGGTGACAGTGATGATTTCGTCTTCAGCCCACTGATCTATAAATAGATCAGTGCTCCTGCTTAGATGACCTGAATGAAATATAAGCAACAAAGGTACAGTGTCGGTACACATAGAGTCATCATTACGTATCTGCATATTCGTGAGTGACTTACAATATATGGCCTTAAATGACATATGTTTTGTCTATAAACAGATGTTTTGAAACATGAGTACTCTTATGGAAAATATTCATAACTTAATCATCTTCGCTGATAATCGGACCCAACCTTTTGCTCGAATCTGCATCGATTAACAACTTGTATCAGATATTTTAGAGACACATTATGATTGGACCGCACGCCATGACGATTTATTTTAGCGCTAGTTCAATACCCCACACACAATTTTCATAATTGATGCTTGTTGAGTCACTCGTGACTAAATACATTTCATCACTGTTGCCAAACCTAACTTATGTTAATTTACATTTGGTAATCGGGTATAAGCCAATGGTGCAAAAGATGAATATGTTGCAGAAAAGGAGCGTAAGAATGATTACTTGTTCTCATTATTTAGAACCAAGTCAACCACACTTCAATAAGCTTCAACTTCTAACAATCGATGACTTTGTAATTATCAAAAGGTCAAAATTACCTATAGATAAAAGGGAAACGCGCCAAATTAATGCTTCGGGGCATTTTCAATATATGCAATGTTATCATGAACCGTAGTCATTGGGCTTGCTGTCCCCTTTCCTAATATGAAATGTCAATCCTGGCGTCGCTGCTTTTGTTGACAAGAGTCATCTGCAACATGATCAATCATACATAACTTCATTTGAAAACTGCCACCCACTCTGATCATCCCAAAAAACACCCTTAATTCCTATCTAGACTGGTATAAGCTGCCTCGACCCGATTGTTGGTGAACCGCATCGGTTTAATTAAGGCAGCTTGCGGAGTAATTAATGCAAATGTTTTAATAACAAACTGTGTGGGCCATTAATTACAAGCTACAAATTGCAGTTTGGTTCATTTTTATGACATATATGTTCTCTTTCTGTGGCAGCCATATTTAATTTTGAGCTTACCCACTCATATTCGAGTCGACTCAACGACGTTTTTTATGAATACGGTTGGGACAGCCAACTCAGATAGTCGTCCCAGAAAGCTCGGACTTCATTTTCTTTATGTATACGTCCCCAGAACGTTAAGGCCCTTGAACATATGCCATGAACAATGTATCGACCACCAGATGGGCATTGATATGAACAATAAATAATTGTTTCTCATACAATTACGGGTGGAATCGTACCGTGATGAGACGGGATGATTCGTGAGCTAGGAGACAGATATGGTTAATATTGCGTGTCATATGACAGATAGTTGGCACAGAGAGCATATGTTTAAATTATATTTGAATCAAATTACTATTGTTGTTTTACTTGTGGGATAACGGACCCAGTTATTACAAAAAGGCCTAACAATTCACGAGGTCGGATTGTCAAAATTAACTGATATAAAAACGAAGAATGTAATAGTAACAGGCAAATCGTTGGCAAATATATAGTTACATACTTTAGAAATGCACTAATTGTGTTTCGATGACAAGTATTTGCTCATTTTTGGTTGGATTGTAATTGACAATACTTTCCTGATCCCAGTAATTGCATCGCATCAGGTGACATCTAGTGGTCGTCAAGTATTTACTTTATCCTCTTACAGCACCAATGGGGTTATGTTCTGTTGATAGAGAGTCGGTCGGCTATGCCCAGATTATGTAAATTGTTTTGTACAAATGCCACATTACTATGATGCTTTCACGACGGTATTAGTCTAATTCTACTTGATATAACAGATGCAATGCTGAAATGCCCAAATTAACGCGGATATCTGTCGCAAAATGCAATGAAATTTTCGTCTTTTGCCCCCAACATATTTCTTTCATTCCAGTCTTTTTCCTGTTTCAATCGGTATTTTGAAAAGTGTAAGAAAACTTGACTGGCCATATACCACGTTTCTGAAAAATAATTACTATGTTGTGTAAAAGGTCGATGTAAGAATGGTTATGGGTGCGGGTATGCAAGAGTGTTCATTATACGAAAATGCATATTATATGAAAAACACAGCTCATTTAATCTGTGATCTTTACGCCAAAGATCACAAACCATAAAAACACCGTTAATGATAATAACAATAATATCATTTATTTTGGGAGCGCAACATTATATGCATTTCTATGCGCTTGAGAGTTCAAGCACGTTCCTGTGAGAATAGGTGAATTGCTGAATCTCAAGCTGGGCGTCATGGGCCTGTACTTCGCCAATGACCGTGGGTATAGTGGGTTTGTCCCGGTTTTCACTAGAATAGCTTATTGGTCGTCATGTGCCTGTTGACTGTGCGATTTGACTTCTACTGGCTGCTAGGTGATGCCTAACTTCTCTCCTAGAGCGACGATCTTCTTCCAGGAATTAGGAAATGGATTTTTTACACCGGTTCGTTTGAGTGTTAGCGCCTTGGCATCACGAGTTCGTCCACTCTGCTTGTCATTATTTACCATACAGATTAAAATATCTGAATGAAAAACTATGCTGTTATATACGTAACATCAACCTAGTTACGGCGGCACTGCCCAATTGCGCAATATGTGGTTCTGCCTATCGGAGCTGCAGGCCATACATAGATACAGGGTGTTTGTAACCCCTGTGCCACAATATTTACATATATAGTTATTTTTGCTTGCCGCAGATTGTAGGCAATGGTCAGTTGTAGATATGGCAAAATTGGTGCAAAGTTCAGTCTTTCCGACTTGGGTCCACGCGTTGTTTTTTTAATAAAACAGCATAATCATAATATATGAAGATTGTGCTGTACACCTCCATACTTGAGGGGTAGCGTGTCTGTCTATTATACGGCTGTAGGTAGCTGCGAAAGTCGCGCCAGAGGTCGAGTGAGTAAAGTGTCCTACAGTGACCTGCTATATATCCAAGACGTGCACGATATTCATATCTGCAGATGTTAAAAAGATAAACAAAAGCTTCCAGATGTCGGATGAGTAAAATGTCCCAGAACCGCCAATTACTATACTACTCATGATTTGTGCTACTGTCAATCTGTGCTGTAAATTCGACTCGCCTGGTTGTGTCGGAAATGCAATACTTCGATCAATATCAATAGATCAGTCGTTTGACGGATATATATATATATATATATATATATATATATATATATATATATATATATATATATATATATATATATATATATATATATATATATATATATATATATATATATATATATATATATATATATATATTTATATATATATATATATTAACATACATATATATCTGTGTATGTGTGTGTGCTTTTATTGCATACTCAACCTGTCTGTTGGTAATTAGAGTTTTTCCAGAATATATTGCGAAATATCAGCGGTAATCCTGAGGTAGATTTCAAAGCCAATCCGCTTGGTCAATATCCTGTCATACTGCGAGTACAATATGATCATCAAATGACCAAACGGCGGTTATTTTAGTAAAAAAATGGTCTTTGCAAAAGATAGAGCTCACTGAGCAAAGATGATTCACTGCAAGTTGCGTAGACGCACACAACCAACTGCATCAGCTTATTTCTAGATTTTTTTGCATTCAGAAGCACAAACAATACACTTAAATCGGTCTTAACTCGAACTAGATCAATTCCATTTTAGCCTTGGGTTTACGCCGGGCAAATGTACAGACTTCATTTGTTACTCCTCGCTTATCCATTTAGGATTATTCATATAAGTTATTTTACATACATATATATATATATATATATATATATATATATATAGATATATATATATATATAGATATATATATATATATATATATATATAGATAGATATATATATATATATATATATATATATATATATATATATATATATATATAGATATATATATATATATATATATATATATATATAGAATATATATATATATATATATCGGGTTCTGACAAGCTACCCATGAGCTGTCATTACCTAGGATACTCAACTTTTGTCTCTCAACGAGTTTATATACAGCAACTCTATGAACGAGCGCAATCATCCGAATGAACAAAATATATGGAATTGTATCTCGACCTGGCATAAACTTACTCCTTGCTAGCTCAATTATAAGCACGGGACGATGAGCACCCATGCAGATGCATTGTATATATATATATGTGTGTATATATATATATATATATATATAGATAGGATATATATGTGTGTGTGTATGTGTGTGTGTGTGTGTGTGTGTGTGTGTGTGTGTATGTATGTATGTGTGTGTGTGTGTGTGAGTGTGTGTGCTTGTGTGGGTATATCTATACTCAAGTTTATCAATATATATCTACTGCGTCTGAACTCTCTTCAAAATATCATCGTGCGGAAAGCTAAATGGAATCACTATTGTTGATGGGAACCATACCGAGATGTGTCAAACAGTCATCGCGTCCCCGTCATATGGAAACACAAGAACAATTTGTATAATCTCCTTACGCTGTAGCATCTGTTAACATTACCCATGGCATATTCACATATATCCAGCTTTGTGAGATCTCATTACTTAGGCAGATTCGCCCCCTAGTACGACAGGTCATTTGGATGCAATCTAAGTCTAACTTATGTTCTTTGTTTTTCGTTGTAATCTCTACAACGATATGATTTAATATTGCTTACGTGTCTTTATGATTTATCATTCCGGTGGTCCAAATTAGAGATAGTCGTATCTTAGTAAACTGGTATTTGCGTTGAGTTTGGCTGAATTATACAGTTGGGCATGATATTCCTATTGGTAGACGATAGAATAGCAGGACACATCATGGAAAAGCATCTGCCATCCCTCATTCCAATTACCAACAACTTAGTTGCCATATTCGAAACATTATGATTATGCATCAGCACCTGAGAAGCACTAGATCACAACTATGACGTATTGTAGCAACGTACAGCAGCCAGGAACTTTGAATGACACCGATTAAACCATCAATCACAACGCGCTCATATCTTTCGACCAGTCCTGTGCAGAAACTGCAAAACAATATGCTCCTATTGATAGTTAAATACTGTGCAGCTGCATACTGCGTACTGCTAAATATCAGTCTATTGCGGGGAATTGCGAAGGCACTTATCTTTCTAATTGTAACCATAACACTGAATTATTGCAAATTATAAGTAACGGGAGCAGCCGTTTCTCGAATGAACTTCTTAGACACAACTTATCCCCTATCTACTTAATGTCATTGTAGGGAACATAAAAGGAATGCAGTCTTTGGGGTTAGACGATGTAAATACGTATGGTTATTAAACAGACACAGAATACGTGTGTCTGGGCCAAACCTTTAAGCTCCCGCTGTGCAGTAGCCAAGAAACGGATGTTATGGTCCAGGTATCGACACCCTTGACCAGTTGATTAAAGCGCTGGTTATTTTTAGCGCAACGATGCCCACAACTTTGATAAATGAAGATTTGATGAAATCTCCATTTTGTAACCCAAGCGGAAGTGTACACATCAAGAGCGAGGTATTTGTATACCGCGTAATGATTTACAGCTAACACTCGTGCGGTTCATTGCTTTGGGGAGGAGGCACCGTTATCGAAGAACTACAAAGCTAAGTAAATCACGTGTATTTCTTGTCAGGTACTAAAGTTTATTAAAATATTACTAAAATTTATCAAGATGATTGTCGATCAAGTGAAATAAACGGCACAAATGAAAGGTTGGCGTTTTAACGTACAAATGTATTAATGTAATGATCCCTCAGTGCCTAATATAGGATAGAACAGCCTCTTTGACAACAACAACAACAACACAACCACCCCGACGTTAGCAATACTGACGAGTTGATATGGTTATGCCGATAGAGATGCGTGTTCATTATGAAACAATTTGGATAAAAAAGCGTCACCCTCGCTATCAGATAATTAATTGGAGCACAGATATTGCAATCCTACACCAACCCCAGAAAGCATGAATTATATCGATATGTCCATATCACAGACGTACATTACCAATTGCTCCCTTCAAACGGAATGATGTTGTGTTGATAATCATCAACCTAACTACCAAACATGGTGCATCACCAGCATTCCCTCCTCGATTGCATCACATCAGGGGTCAACAGTATTCTTATTGCAAAAAGAATTAAAAGCGTCAAACGCGGTCTTTGTAAGGTTTAATTTGACTGTTTACCAACCTGGGGAGCATAACGGCGCCTTTTTCCATAGTAAACACTGGCTCAAACAGCTGAAGCATACGCACTGCTAGCTCGGCGATTCGAAGTTCGGTTCAAATATCTTTCCGCAAATATAGAGACATTTGAAGAGAATGGATATCAATCACACTAGCATCCGTTGATATTATCATCATAGTCATTTGCTTAATTATTGTATCGTCCACGCGAAAGCGAAAGCTAATTCAGGTGTATATATGTCACCACTGCATTTATTTGTGAAGTTTACATCTAAGCATTCCCATTACAACAGGAGGACAATCAGAAATCTATTCATCCGGACGAGGGGCGTGGGGTTGCGGTGGTAGGCAGAGGGATCCGCGGGGAAGGGGTATTGGCGGGGAAGGGAGGGGTAGGCAGGGGTGGGGTTGATGACATATATGTGAGCATTGTTAAATGAGTATCGGTTACATATACATTATCACGCATGTATGATTGGTTTTTTCTCACAAAGAAAACTGCATTGGTAATGGAAGAAATTTTGACAAAACTTAAGCCGATCGTTTCAATAGATTATCGACGTATTATCACAATGGTAGCAATCAGGACCATCTGTCATCATTCTGACATTCTTTTCCGGTTCCACCGGGTATAACAAAAGACTGTTTTTCTAATCAACGAAAGCACACAGTTTTATTCTTAAGATATAACATACAACACTAGAATATTTGTCAATAGCGTTATGTAGCACTGGTCATAAGCACCTGACGTGCGATTTATTGCATATATGTACCTGGTCATATTTTTATGAACCATGTCTGGTTCTTGATATAGCCCTACTTATATTAACACGTCCACGATTATGACAAGTGAGTTGCCATGTGTAGTTATGACAAAATATGCGCGAATGACAAGGCATTAATTCGCCTGAAAGGGTAAAACATATGTGGTTTTTATCTTTGGATGCGGTGATATTGTATCAATGTCATTTTCCAGGCTACAAGTAAGATACCCTGATGCCGGTTGTTCCTAGCACCATTCGAAGCTGGTAATGTAATTATATTCATATGTTGTTAAATGATACGGGCTGCGTATTATAACTATCATAATCCCTTAATATCAGACTATAACGCGCGCGTGTCACGTCTGAAATAGACAAGAAATCTGATATCATTTAAAATTACCCTCTTAATTTAGCTTTATCGTGCATACAACCAGTGTATCGTTGCGGGTTATGGTCACGAAATAATGCAATGGTATATGAGTACTAACATCTAGCTGAGTATTGCATTATCTTGCTTTAATTGCTTATGGCGTGGCAAACAGTGTCATGTGCATGTCGATTAGTGGCTCAAGGGTAATAGTTACCCATACATTGAGACTTGTATGAATATGAAAAATGAGGATACCAATTATTGCACTACTATGCTGCTTTTCACTCGACGAGTTAATGACATGACCATGTCAGTATTATATAAGCCGACGCATGTCTTCAGTATCAATAATGCGTACTTCTGCCGTATGTCTTTGCACATATCTAACCTCGGTATAAAGCCGCCTCGTGTACTCTCTGTTGTGTGCCTCAAAAGCTCTACTTTATGAGACGAACATGGAGAAAACTCTACAAAGCCTGACCCTACCTTTCTAAATATGTGACAATTAACAAAAATCGTTTACAATTTCCTTCTTAAAAGTCAACGTTTAGAAAGAGGAAATCAGGGAAAAACAGCCACATCTCATTGCAATTGGTGTAGTGTTTAGTTCCAAATAAAGCCTGACATATACTGCACGCTGTAATGGCAACATTTTCTTAATAGCATATGATAATCAGTCGCGGCTTGCCGATGCAAGTTGACCAAAACAACGATAACGATGTGATTGGGAAGCGGCTTATTTGTTTGTTTCTTATCAATGTCAGTATTTTAATAACATCTGTATCTATTTAAGTTCCATATAGAGGCAGTTTAACCACCTTAACAAGTAGTTTTCTTGGTGGCGCATCTAGGTATTTAATGAATCATACATATATAGAATAAGATGACCACGCAACAGCTAGCAATGATAATGATCTCTCGTTTGCAGCGGGCAAGGGTCAAATGATAATATATAAATATAACGGCATGAACTTCCATTTGTTTTAATTTACCCTTTGCATGTATCGAATCACCATATATACAACGATTTATTGATCACAATTTAACGTTTCCTGCAGTTGTATTTAAATTTCGGCTTTCCTCCTTTGTATATACCTGGCATGTTTACAAAATAATGCGACTATATTTTCATCGCTCGTTTGTCGTGATATTACTAGTAATGTTTCCATTAGATTTTAATCAATACAATGGCCTTTGTATATAGCCAAAGCGTTCGCGCCTAGATATACGTTGTATACCTACGGCAATGAAAGTGGTATGTACATTCATTCCTCACCCACGGTTGTTGCTCTGTCAGAGGTTCTAACAGACCGAAACATCTTGCGACGTTTTCTAATCGCGATAACATCAACATGAATTTGCCAGAATACACTCTGAGAAATAGTTGATAAACCTATATGTTGCCTTCACTACAATACCACAATGTAATTATGACTCCCAATGCAAGTATTGGCCCTCAGTGGAAGGATGTAAGAGTAGCTGTACAAGAAATCTGACAAAATCAAATGGAAATGTTGGGAATGCTGTGGCAAATCTTTGTCAAATAATGCATGGTTGTATATGAAGCTTTTAAGTTTACTTTGTTGCAATAACACAGCCAATGAAGAATTGTGAGCAACAGCGGTACAGCGTCTGCAGCACCCAGTAAAATGGAAAACGAGATCGCAATGAGGCATGGATTGAATTGCTGCTCTGATAATCATGCGAAAAGTGCCTACACTAACAAAGGCAATATTGTACACGGGGGCGAGTAGTCCTAGTTATAAATACCCTGCAAATAAATCAAAACTTGAAACCCAATTTCTTCAACAGCATTAAGATTTTATACAAAAGGCGTGGCGGGCGATAAAACAATAATGGAATCAAACCGCGATGGGCGCGAACCATGCAGACAGTCATTATGAGTAAATCGCAGTTATAATAACCGGCCACTTTTGGTGCGCTATATTTCACGAAGTTGGCAGGGTTATGAATAAATGCCAACCATATTTACAAGACAAGGCACACTAATTGTTTATCATAATCATGTTACATGAGTCCCCGACCGAAATATTACAACGGTTGAGTGAATGGACAAACAACTGCCAACTTGCATCCTGGAGGATGTCTTTCAAAAAACGCTTTTATCGAGGCAATAGCAAAACACATCTTTTCGCTAATTGTCTTAACGGGATGCACTAAATGCTTCATATATGTAGGCCATGCGTGATTGCAATTTCGGAAATGGCAGCACTTAGCAAACATTTCTGCGTATGCAATTATCAGTGAGTGACATGAACCACTTAAACGGGATATTTCTTAGAATATGCTTGCACAGTTATACTCATGATTTAAGGAGAGGTACACAGTTTTGGGAATGCGCATGATATATAATGACACGCTACATGTGATTTCCAAGTTTAAACGATATCCGCTTTAAGCATATTTTATGTCATTCACGATCATTTATCTAAGCGCAGCGACGTATATTTCAAAATAACTATGATTCTGAACATTAACGTTGCCTTGTATAAATAAACAAAATCCATTATCAGGAGCCTGCAACACCTACTGGTGGTTTCGTTCTGCAATCTAGTTGTGTTCAACACACCAAACTATAATTTGTAAATGTACTACCCATCGTATTGTGCCGTTTCGCCATGTTATTGACTCCAATAAAAGCCAAGTCCATCACTGCTAATTATTTTATGTGCCCTAACTCCCAGCACTTTTAGTAAGTTACTGCCATCGGAAATTGACTTCCAAAAACCCCTTAAATTTATAATGTACATATGACAAGTGTCAATATGTAAAGCAACACATTAGGGTCAATTCAGTTGGTGTTATTTAAGAATGTTAACAAACTGTGAAAGTAGGTCTGTTGGATCAATGAATCGACCAATAAATTAAGCCGAGTATTTGGCGAAAGAGCAAACACATTGGCGTACACCCATCCATAATAAGAAAATCATATTTAGATGACAAAGCCTTGCCATTTTGTACATATCCCAATTTTGCTTAATGTTTTGTTACCTATATATACTTAAATAGAGGCAGCATGAGTCGCAAACGGCTTTTGAGTCCCTCTCCTAATGCATTTTTTGTTGTAAAGCCACGAAGGATTTTATTCACATGAGCAGCTTTGCCTGCACAGTGGGGACAGACGGCAGTTCATTGGCTGTGGCATTGAAATACAAATGCTAAAACTGGAGTTGCTTTCCATTTTTAAGTCACACGAGCAATCCGAGAGTTTGGTCTGTCATTTATATCGTCTTGCTTTGCTTTGTCTGTTCGTACATTCCTTACGCCTTTATGTCACCTCATTGTCCTGTAGCAAGGGTATAATTCTGGCCGTTGGTATTTTGGGCGTCAATGTTTCCGGTACATTAACCTGCTCTACCGAGGGGTATTTGTGATTGTCGACAGACGACTATTTAGACATGTGTTTGATCTCAAACCCGGGGACATTTTGATTCAACGTGCCTAAGCTACTTGAGGTGCGGTCAAACCTGAAGCAGGGATGCTTGAATTAAGTGAATGATCTTTTCAAAAGCTTTCACTGTTGGAAAGACAGCCTGTATTAATCGGCAAAGTATCAGATAAAATGAAACAGAAAGAGGCGTCTTCAATTCGAATGGGAGTTTACTTGAGTTAAAGAGACATCGACAAGACAAGACATTGTATATATATAGATATATATATATATATAGAGAGATATATAGAGAGATATAGATATATAGATATATATATAGAGAGAGATATATATAGAGAGATATATATAGAGATATATATATATATATAGATATATATATATATATATATATACATATATATATATATATATATATATATATATATATAGATAGAGAGAGATATAGATATATATATATAGAGAACTTTGGGAAGAGAGACTAGTACGAGTATAGATATAGAGAGATATATATATCTATAGATATCTATATATAGAGAGATATATATATAGAGAGAGAGACTATCCCATCTATCTATAAGAGAGATAGATATATAGATATATATATATATATCTATATCTCTATATATATCTATCTATCTCTATATCTATATATATATATATATATATATATATATATATATATATATATATATCTCTCTACTCGTACTAGTATATTCCAAATTAACAAATGATTATCATTTTGTCGAATTTCAAAATGCTTAGTTCATAATCTTTAAATAGTACATGCGTTAACCTCTTCATAATAGATGTGCAGTTTGGCTGAGCTATGTACACTGAAGTATTAGACAGTATTTGCAATAAATTTGAGAGATCTATGGGAGAATATAACGATAATTCAATGGCCACTTTTCCCTCGACGATAACTGAGATGTCTATCAGTACTGGGCATGGTTCTTTGATTTTGTAAACGAGACTTGTAGATATGTACTGATTATACTGGAGTCATGTTACATTGTGGTTTAAGCCACCTGATCGAAATAAACACTCAACACTGTCACAACCTATTGGATGCAATCAATACAGGCAGTTTAATCGGCCCTTCGTGTACGGGCCTTATTACAAATCAAGGTAACAAATATTCGCACTCAAAACGACCAATAGTTTGGTTTGGCCATTTATCATGCACTGTTGGCACACCAATGACAACGGAGTTTACAATTGCAAGGCAAACTATCGATATTGGTGAAGCCGGTTTTTCATGGTGCCATTTAATAAAAATATATCTATGTAGGGGTGTCAATACAAAAGCCTTGTGAAGCCAATGCTAATTGTTACATAGCAAGCACAACATCAGTAAGCGATAATACATAAGGACGGACAGCAGATACAAATGAACCCATACATTTAGTCCTTAAGTTAAAGCACAGATGGTTTGCATTCATGTCTCATACATTCAGTAGTTTTATCTATTACACCAAAGATGTCACATGACATTCATAATGTCAAACGTGACACTTGCATTGTTTCACTATAACCTACACACGAACTCTTCGGTGCCGGCTCAACAATGAGCATTCAGTAGTTATGGTCAGTACTCAAACTATCTTCAGACCCACAGACAGTCAAATTATATAAATGGAGTTTGCGCAACTAAATAACGGATATGTATAACTAAGTCCGATTGTGCATTTACCTTAACATCCCTTTGTTCAGTCAACCTTTATGCCAAGTATAAACACAGCAGAACAAACATATAACTAAACCGATAGCATATATTTTGGGGCCTCATTATGGGATGTAATTGCCTGCGTAAACCGCCTGCGATGACGCTCGCTATGTAATATCATGAAAATCCCCACGTATATATATATATATAAATATATATATACATATATATATCTATCTATAAATATATAAATTGCAAATCTTGACGTCGGCAAACGTAATGTAAGTAGATAGGTAGGCATCTCTGGTCATATTTAACTCCAGCAGTGATACAATAATTCTCACAGGTGACAAATTGCATTGGCTTATTTTGAAGTTACATTACACTTCATGATAATAACATATTATTCATTTTTGCTATTCAGATTTCGGAAAGCTTTCAGAAAAGCTTAATTTTATGAAATGGCGAGGCCATTTCATGGGTTTATATAAAGCAACGCTTTTGTCTGAGACAAGGTGTCAATAGTTGCTTTAATGTGGTTAAATTATCTGTAAAGGGATATTTGCAAAGTGGAGAGTTAGGTCCCTCGTCAACCGTCGTATAAGCATCGTTTCTTTCAATAAGGCTTAGCAGGTGGCAATATGGTCAGCGGAAGCCTATATTCTATAGTGGATATAGATATTGCCTTTGAAGTGAAGTCGTGGTTACCAATAAATTTCAGTAGATTGAGCAATAAAAATTGTCAAATGTTGCAGACAACAAATCGGAAAATGAAGCTATAACTTACGTAAGAATATTTATGTACGACATAGAGAAATTGCTCGAGGCTCAAGCAGGGCACTAGTTCATAATACGACTCAAAGGTTATGTTCTAAAATTCCAAAATGCTGTAATACCTTCTGCACATATCTTTCATATGACTCCTCTGCAATGTCAGCAGGTGCCTTCTTCCGCATTGGGTATATCGCGAAAAACAACCCACGCATTACGCAGATCTTTCAAAGTAGTCTCAGGTCAGTAATCACTATAAGTAGACATCGCGACCGCGCTTACCTATCTGTCCTACAAATAGTAATTCATCAAAAGAGCTGCTTTGCTTATGCTAAATAGCAACCACCTTTGGACGCTCCATGAATGCTAAAATAGGTCAAGTCGGAAGACCAGGAATTTAGTCAGTCCTCCTGCTATGCATGGATTGAGGGAGTGATGCTTAGTTAACACAGAATGACCATAAAATAAAGCTTCAAGACACACGAACGCTTTATAATGAACATGTCGGTACAAACGAGTGAATGATAATTGTTAAGTATCATTGCTTTTATTGGAATACCAAGTCTTAACCAAATCGAGTTCCTTGTAAGATACACACAATAGTTTGTAGAAACATATATCATTTTACTCCATGCTTCGGAATACAATTAGCTATTGTTCGGTTGTCTGATGCATTAAGTAGATGTACAATTTAGCGGTACAACCACTTGTGAATATGCCCTTAATGTACCAACAGCTTATTAATTAGAGTAAGGTTTCATATTCCATATAGTGGCTTTTTGTTTATAACAAATCGGTTACTGTCACAATTCGTCATTGGCTGCTTTGATGTCGTGTATGCATTACCCGGAAAATTGATTAATTTTTGTTGATATATCATTGTGGAATACGCATCATTATGCTGCATGAGATACCTGTATCAACGTAGACGTTCATAGCTCACTACTCACTGATAATACTTGTATAAACCTCTGTAATTGAACCAGCAGTGTCCTTCAGTACAAACGCTCCCAGTAGATGTTTTGCCTTCATTAAACACTCAATGAACACAGAATGTGAAACATTAAACTTAAAGATTCGAACAGTTATGAAGTACAAACGAATTACATAGGACCGCAGGGCCATTCATTATATTGCTGGTCTGAAATCCCCAGAGAACAAGTGCTCGAAACAAAGCCACCAATTGACGACTGGCCCTGATTAGTTGAGACTCGTTAACCTTATTGACTACCCGCAAAGAACATTGTAATGCGTCAATTGTGTGATTACCATAGAGTATTAAGTTTGTCGATGTAGTCTTGTAGCATGCCTTTTGACTCACAGCATTCAATCCAAGAATATACCTAACAATAGGGTTGAAAGTGGATACGTTTACTCCAATTACCAGAATATGCATACCTTGTCTCTCCAAAAGCGCATCAATATTGAACGCTCGATAAATGTCTAAGCACGTGCAGCGAAAATTTCCTACCAATGCCACGTTGAATGTGACATAAGAGGTCATTGATAGTCCCAGGAGTTTGTAATAAGGTCAAATCGGCTGTAGCTTTCCAGAAGTGAATATGCTCTTAGGTGCTTATCAGCAGCGCCACACAGTGCACAGTTTCGAGCTTGAGATGCATGGCAATCATATAGGTGGGTTTCAGGAGAGAGGGAGTAACTGGGAAGATTTGGGAGGGTAAGCAAGGCAGGGATCACGGGGTTTAGGGTGGGTTCATGGTAAATATTTGAGTTAGTCACGGCGAGGAAAGGCAGAGATCACGGTAGGAACACAACGGGAATCAAGGAGAGGTGACGGCAAGGACAAGGATGGAGTTACGGCAGGAATTATGGAAGGTTAATAGGTTGGGGATAACCTAGGGTCCAGAAAGGGGTTTAAGTTGATAACGTCGGGTGTCCTGCTAGTAAAATAGTCAAGGTCCCCCAGCCCCCAGCCCCTGGCCACGGGACACATTCATTATCGGATATTCGATATTGAACCAGAATCAGGGACCACAAATGGCCCAGAACTGATGCAGCATCTATGGATTATGATGCCCAAATCAGTTGCCGTATCTGATTAATTTATTGTTACTATACAGTAGCTAAAGTTAGAATATTTAAGATGACATTACAGAAAACCGAGGTTGTATATAGCAAATCACCGTCATAACCTGGTAACCGGGCTTCGCGCGACAGAGGTCATGAGGCGTTTTATTGTGATCACAGCATATTTCAAATTATGGCTTCACTGCTATGTTAGGTGAATGGCTGTGGTAATCTGGCTTCAACTACATCAATACATTTAATACTATTGCCTTTGTTGATGCTTTGTATCCCAACTTAATGGGGATTGAATGTTTTGTGGGTTGATTCTCGCCTGATAAGGACAAATGATTGGTCCATAATCCAAATATATATGGTTTTCAGAGCACGACGAAAAGTAATTGCTTGCAATAGACAAACGTGGATCATAACTGAAGCAAAATAACCTTGCTGTGCAGAGCCGCGCTAATTTCATCCGTGTTACATTTCATGTCCCCCTTCACTCGTTTTCTAGGCATGCATGCGAACACGGACAAAAAATATAATTCTTTAACCTTTTTGCAACATATAATTTATCGCATAAGCATCAAATGTGCTTAATAGCAACCTGTTTTAATCAACTTATGCCAATTTATTCAGCTGCTTAACGCACATCTGATTGTATAAAATGAATAGATAGAATAGTATCGAAAACATATTTAAAAACATTGAATGTGAGTGATCATAGAATGAAAACAGATCGAAAATATATTTTGTACGATAGCTTTCGTGTTTTACTTTAATTCACGATGTAGATCTTATAAAGAGTAAGCTGGGATTCGTGGGTGCAGCGTGAATAATGACAGACAGTGGTAAATCTTCTGTGAGGCAACTCTTGGTGGAAAATTACTTATTACTTTTGTCTGACATAGGGAAACCACTTAAACCAACAGTATCAACATGCTATCAAATATTCAGGAGATGTCTGGCTTAAAGTCCCATTAGTATGAACACCAACAGCCCTCAGTCATACTAGCGAGAGTTTAAATGCAGCTAGTGACGACTGTTGATTGAATGGTAATGTGTAAATTCTATGTATCAGGTCGATTGGTAAAGCTAGAGTATATTACATGATCCAAGTAATATATATGTGGTGAAGCGACAACTTGTCCATTCATAATGCTTTCCCCACAGCAACAGGAGAGCTGTGAGATAAAATGTTGCAGGCACCACAACACAAGAAAATGTATTTGAATTGAAATTATGAAGGCGTAGTCTCCGTTTCAAACCAATGAGGCCCGGTTTAAATACGGTATCCAACTTTGTCAGCCCTTTTATTATTTTCGTTAAGTAGATAGAGTGCGGAATTAGTTGAAATAAGGTATTCGGCAGTGTACTTGTGATGTTAGAATTTTCTCCCGTTTTCTATCAATGGCTGAAGCACTTGTTATTGCAACCAAATTTAATACATACTGTAGTAGTAGATTTGAGATAATGTATGTGTCCTTTGCTCCGATTGCTCAGATGTAGTTTTGATATGAAAAGCGCACAATATGGAAATAAATACACCTAAGAGTAAACGGATTCAGTTTGATGCGGAACAAGAACTGATTTCATTTTGTGGTTTAGATTATTGTAGAATATATATCAGACTGAGGTTTGGAAATCTGAAACCAATTTCAGCGGATTTATATCAGCTAATGTGATTGAGAGTGATTGATAGTGTCAAATCGCTATATAACTTTACTGTGAAAACTGGTAACGCTGTCATTATATATACGATGGTTAAACAGCATACAGAGTTCTGAGTGTATGGCAATATATGGAAAAAGGGCAAGTATAATAGACCCCGACGTCTTGAATTCCAACCAAAAGCCGTGTGCTTTTCCGTTTGGGAGAACAAAACACTTTACTGCCGATACCAGCAAGGTGAGACCGTTATAAAAGACCCCGACGTCCTTATCACAACCAGATAGCGTGTGCTTTTCCGTCCGAGAGAACAAAACAGAGAGGTAAATGACCTGTTAGAATGAAGTGTAGGGCGCTGAACAGGCCGCCTTGCCAAATCAGAAGTCCAATGTTCAGTATGTTGCAACTTCTGCCGGTGCCAATGCAACCCGCGAATCGGACTTGAACCACTGCCTCACAAGTCAAAATTAACAAAATTATCAGGTAGAGGTGCGATCCGTTCAACCCCTCATATATTGATAAGCTGCTTGAAATGTGATATAAAGTGGACATATCACTGACCGCCAGAAGATGCAACGCTTGTTGCGCAATAATATTAGTATAGATACCTGCAAGTACCAAGGATCAATTGCGAAGAGTTTCGGATTACAAACCACCAGCTCGCCCAAAGATTGGCAACTTTTTAAGTTATTGAATGGTCGAATTTCTCTTCTCTTTCGATAAGGTTCGCGATGTTAACATTCAAAACTTATAGCAACTACATTTGGCAGCAACAATAGCCAGAAGTTCAATGGCAATGCAAGCGTATCCGAAGAGAGCTGTGTGATTAGGGTTCCATAGTCATTGTAATAATAACTGGCATTTGGATAAGCTGCGACCAATTAACAGACGCAGATAAGAACAATTGGAAATTAGTAGCAGATTGAGTCAACATCCTGGACAAATAAAGCCGTATATAGCTTGATTCGTGTTTATTGGGTTCAAATTCGATGCTACCCAGAAACCGTGAGTGTTGTCTCTTTACACCTGTATCCCCCTCCTTTCCCCGCCTGAGGACAGTGATGATTTGACCTCATAATGAATGGAATGTTAGTAACAAAGGTACAGTGTATATTCACGTGCGCAATTGTAGGTATCGTTACGTATCTGATTATTCGTGAGTGACTTAAAATGCGTTGCCTTCAATGACATATAGTTTGTCTAAGAAACGGTTGTTTCTGCACACGAGTACTCTTAAGAAAAGCACAAATTGAACAGATGTCGGTATGGTGCAACGCTTGCAATGCGATGTTTTAGCTAAGATGTTGATAACTATGAGCAGGTACAATATTTGATATTCACATGATTTCGTCACCCATAGTAACCCAAACAGCAGGAATAAGGTACAATATTCATTCAAATGTCAATCCCCTGTGACTAATCCCTGTTGGTCTGCTTAATGCTGCGCAGAAAAAACTCAGTCATATGCGAAGTTGGACATAAGGTTTGCCTCATGATATAATAAACACATGAGCCATTTTGCGGCATTCGTCCTCGAAATAAGAGAACAATACTTTCCGCTACATCTAGACCACTGGAAAGATTTATTATAGCGCAAGCTTTTACACACAAAAAACGCACATCATGTGCGCAGTCTGTTTTGGCCTTGCACGTCAAATTGCTATCACAATTTGAAATATTGAGACCTGTAAAGACACTCATGATTCTCCGCAATACATCCCTGTTTACAAGTCTAATATATGGTACATTACTTGGGTAACCGGGTATACACCAATGATGATAACAAGATAAATATATTACAGAACAGAGCATATATATATAAATATATATCACTAAAATTCCTCCCTTGGAATTAGCGCCTGACTTTGTCACTGTATGTCATAAGTCTACAGCGTGTTTGTATCGTTGACGCATTAATCGGAATGTTCATTGCAAGCAAAAAACCTTGTTGTTGGTATGCAAATTTTATGCTTTGAAGGCCATTTCAACATCTCCAATGTTATCATGAAGTGTACTCATTAGATTGTGGGCTTGCTGTCTGCTTTCCTTAAAGTCAATAATATGAAATGTCAATCCTGGCGTCGCTGTTCTTATTTATTAAGTTTATCTGTAATGTGATCAATCATACATAACTTCATATGAAAACTACCGACAACAGTTCCGTGGCTAGTTTATGCAGAACCCTTTCATTTGAATCATATCAAGTGTCATGTATTCAGATTCTTTTAGCAAACTTATCGACATTACCGGTCATTTCTATCAGATTGCAAATGAACAATATGTGTCATTGCCGCTTGTGGGCGTTTTCGAAAATAATTTCAAGTATTGTTTTCCCTAATTTATGGGAACTGAGGAATTATCCTTTATGATTTGGGTTATATGTGGCAGTCAGGGTTCGTTTATACAACATCTGGAACAAAATGGCTCGTTCAATGCATAGCCCTATATAGTTGTCATTGGGGTTTGCGCTGTCGGGTTATCAGCAACTTAGGAGCGACATATTGCCAGTTGATTAATAATCCGTTTTGACTTTTAATTCGTTAAAAAAAGACTTTGCTTGGTAAAAAGCGTATTAAATGTGACAATATTCAACATATATTAATACGAACCAATAACAACATGTTAAATTTGAATGATGATTACACCATTGTTGCATATTACGAAATATAGGTTCTCATTCTGGTAGTGTCACGATTTCCCATGCTAATCGATTAACAAGAGGGTCAAACAACTAGTGTACTTTAAATATGCTTCGTAAGTCAAATGCCTGACGAAAATACCACTTGACTTTTGAAAGAAACATACCAATTGATATCCTCCCATTCGATCCGCGTTATATGTGTGTAACTTGCGTAAAAGGCAGCTATCCCACACGTACGTGTCTTGTATGTGAACGAATGCAATTATCGTTGGAGCTGCGAATCTCTGTCACTTACCGAATATTGCATCTGAATGGATAAATTGAAAGTTAATTGGTGCTGCCAATGACATATCAGCCCACTTATTACATCGACATCGAGGAATAGAGGATAAATGTTTGCATGATCTACTGTCACACCATGCTGGCCTAGTAGATTACCCGATTTCACCCTGTACATAATCCATGAACGCCAGATTGGATTAATCAATTCAATTATCGTTGCTCTTCAGAACCACAACGCATTCATGGCGTCACGCGCGACACCTTTTAGGTTGGCCTTGCGGTGCTTACCTACGTTTAAAATATTTGGATGCTATCATAATGATTATACCCTGAACGCACCTTATAGCGGTAAGCAATACAAACTGCAAACGGTCGTCTAGCAAATATGGAATCATTCAACTCCGCAACAACATCATAATTGGCAATCGTTGACCTATTTTTTTGTGGATTATGTAATAGCTATATGTTGCAGCTTGGTCGCATTGTGAGGCATGATACTAAAGGCATAATCTACATATAACCATGCATCTTTACAGAAGCCCGCCATTGCACGGTGCTTGAAATGCACAATTAGTTTTTTTCCATTTCATTCAATCATTCAGACATCACTGCAAACGAGCAATCGAATGTTTGGAGCAATTTATTGGCGCTTTACTGCGAACTCATCACACTTTATCTTGCAATACGTGGCGCAAATCATGCGCCAGTAGAGAATTTCATTCAGCCGACATTTACTAGCAACCAGTAATTGCATCTTTCACATTTTTATCATTGCTCTCTCTGCTGGTCACAACTAATGAGGCGAGATTTACACAGTTCCCGCGTCCGAGAATCATACGATTGTCATACAGCATAAACGGAAATGCGTAAATGTATCACATTTGTTTGCTATTTCTGGCTCTCTGGTCGACACAAAATGATAGATGTATATATGGCTCTACTCAATTAGCTCGATATCTTTCACTTGACATCAGCATGATATCCACATCGAGGCATACCAGGGCGGGAGAGTAAGCAGGTGCAGAGTGGGAGTGTTATTCATCACCAAACCAGACTTACACTGTCAGGAGCGGCGTTAAAATATTGTCTGTACACGGTCACTGTGCCGTGGCTATCCGGAAGGATGTCGATAACGCGATGTAGGTGATGAAATTGATTAAGGTTGGAGCTTTAAATATCTGCGGTTGGCGCTATAAACGAGTACAAGATAGTTCTAAAAACCAAATGGTGCAATGTGAAGGAAATTAGCAAGACTAGTTGCTATAAATCACTGATGAAAACCAGCTTATCAACAGATCAGAACGTAGGCAAGCATATGATTTGGGAGAGGGACCAAAATAACTTAGACACTGGGGATTAAAGATGTGTTCACCAGCAATGTGATGCTGCTCAATGAGATGAACGAGGATGTCTTTGATGCAAGTAAGGCGGAGGGACAGAGGTTACATGTTTAAGCAGTGTGGCAATGCACGTAAATGATGCATATTATGCATTCAGTTTGAGTGTAAGAGGCTCATGTTTCATCAGTGTATCATGCAGATGCTGATAGGACGGCGTCAACGGGCATGTGCCCCACAGTATGGCACCTTGTAAAGTTTTTGCTGTTTGTACATGTGATTGACTCTGGTTGCAATAGGTACGATTAAAAGCAAAGGTTTGAGTAGCTGTACCAATTCTAGCAAGCTGTTTGCAACTACTCCATTTTTTTAGGCAAGATGCATCCACCATTTTCTGACGCGCTTAGTATAAAACAACAACCAGTGAACACCTTCTATTACGTCAATTTGAATTTTGCATGATAAATTATGGAACAACCGTTTCTGTTTGACTACGCTGGTTTGGGATTCCTATCTATTCATGCACCACGTGTTCAGTAAAATTAAAATTAAATTGCCTGATGTTCTACAAATCCATGAACTATTTAAACATGATAATGTAAACCACTACCATGCATCCTACGAAGTGGTATGCGATATAGACGGCAGAGTAAGATCAAATACTGTAATATGGTATCATATCATGCTAACAAATATAGTACATATTTTCCTAGCACAGCATTAATCAAATCAGAAGTAATTGCCAGAGACACCCCCAAATATAAATACCACCGAAAAAAATCTTGAAGGTATTACAGCTGACAAGGAGTCATCTAAAGTTTAGCGGCAACCTAGAGTCATAGGTTTCTTCACTGTAAGTTGAATCAAACATTAACAATCCATTTGATTAAACAAAACGTTCAGCTTCAACGATTGTTTAATTAAACTTCGAACAAACTGTGCGTTGCTCATTCTTACGCAGTGAACTTTTGTTGCTTAAATAGATTAATTAAGCTTTCAATAAAGAAATACAGCCTTAATGCTTCGGCCTAATTTTCCTCAGACGATCCTCAGTGTCCGATGTACTATGCAGTGTTGGATTAGTTGGTAGATGATCACATTTATAGAAGATCCTCGATGACGCACTTAACTAACTCTTTTATATGCAATGAATGTATCAAGCAACTGTGAAATAACAATACAAATAGGCTTATTTATCGATTGACTCACCACAGAAATCCATTTCCATCGCAGCCACATGACAGTGTCGCGGCACTTATGCATTGCGGTCATTCCAGTCCGAATTCATTATCATAGACGCTTACTTATCGGCATTGGATGCGAGTATGCTTTATTACAGCTTGTTTCGAGGAATTCTATTGGTTGTCAGTGTACGGCATGTTTCCGCAATATATCCCAGCTAGCAGCCAGTTGCTTATGAAATTAAGGGATTGTGACAAACTTCAACTTTGTAAAGCGCTTATTGCGGAGTAGGGTCAGATTCATGTGTAGTTTTACCTCTTCTGGCCATGTGGTGCTTAGTATTGCCGATGATAAAACCGCCAATGTAATGTGCTCCCTACTTCCGGCAGAAATATCTTGCTATTCGTATATATTTGCGAGCAAGTAACATATATGTCGTGTTCATATCAATCGTGTGTTTATACATTATTCAGGGATTCACATTATCTTACATGATCTATCAGCCCAGTCAGGCTAGTCGGTTGTGAAACTAACCAGCCAATATTAAATCATCATGGGATACGGATATCCATATGCCACGCAGTTTAAAGTTACAAGCGATTGTAGATCTCGATACTCTCTGTGTAATGGTTCTACTGAATATGTTTTGGCCAAACATGTCATGCTATGACAAGTTAAACTCAATGATGGAAACAGAAACCTAATAAGAGTACCTGTGGCCGTCATCGGCGCAATCCGCGTCATATTAGCAAACTCTTTTTTCGCAAGTCTCTGATGAGACGAGTGATGCTATTTCTACGTCTTGGATAAGCCTGCATCCCGTACATTATCCTGCCTGGTACACACGGCGTGCGCTGAACAGATCTTGGAAAGCTATATCTGATCTTTTTGTGAACTAGTTAACCGTATATGTTTTTGCATGTGAAGAAATAAAGTTATCCATAAACCTCACAAACGGGAGTGAAAAGCAAAAAAAAGAATAATTTGGTTGATTCAGGTTATGCATAATGATTCCAGGCTAACATGGATATGAATGCAACATAGAACCGGAAGGTTATCCTAACACAAGTACAATAGTTTAAGCAACCAAATGTCAATAACGAGAGACGAACACCAACAATGTAGAATATTAAAAGCGGCAACCCTGACCCCCCCCCCACCTCCCTCCACTCCCTCCCCTCCTTCGCCGCATTTCTGAAAACGGGGTTCCATTGATAACGTAACGCGTTTAGGTCCGGCGTGGACCATGGCTGTCTAACGAACTGATATTTGAATGGGCACAATCGAAGTACACACAGATATGCGATCGATATAACAACGGTCACAGGTGAGTAAGACCCGTAAGTAATATTAGTAAATAACTAATTCTTCACTGACGATAGCTAATTGCTAGCTGTAGGATTTTATCGAATCGACACAGCAAATATATGATGAGATTACATTTTACAGAATGCTGAAGAAAATGGAGCGTCGTGTTGGTATCGGTATATGATAGCTATTCGTTGAATGCTTATTATGTGTGCTACTGGCAATCTGTGCCGAAAATACTACTCGCCTGGAAATATATATATATATATATATATATATATATATATATATATATATATATATATATATATATATATATATATATATATATATATATATATATATATATATATATATATATATAAATATATATATATATATATATATATATATATATATATATATATATATATATATATGTCTGCGTATTTGTGCACGTTACCTATATATATATATATATATATATATATATATATATATATATATATATATATACATAAATATATATATACACACATATATATATATATATATATATATATATATATATATATGTATGTATATATATCTATATATATATATATATATATATATATATATATATATATATATCTGTCTGCGTATTTGTGCACGTTACCTTCAAAATTATTGCATACTCCACACGCCTGTAGTTTATAAGAGTGTTCCCAAAATATATTGCGAGAAATTAACAGTGATCTTGATATAGTTTCCAAAGCCAATCCGCTTGGCAAATATCATGTCATGCCGGCAATAGAATATGTTTATCGCATGGTAAAAGGGCAGCTTATGAAGAGGAAAAGCGTTCACTGCGAGCGATGGTATTATTACCGATACGATTAAATCTATCGTGAACAAAACGTATGTCAGGAGATACGTCAATATCATTCCCAAAATACAGTGTGTTAAAATCTGTTACAAAATACAATTTTATTTAATTGTGCTTTCCCTCCCGTATTATGCTGCAGTGGACGATAACAAGTCAGGATAACAAACGTAAGTCACAATGAGGACAATGTTTGGGTGACTTAGTTGATTGTTCAAGGAACACTTACAGTACGCAGTCTTGACAGTCAATGTAAATATTCAACGAGTGGACTAATTCGATCATAGCCATGGGTTTGCGCCAGGCAAACGAACAGCACAAGCGGCTGTATTTGTAACACCTCTCTTAAAGCAAAGCTTGTGATTGGTGGATCGATCGAAACGGCCATAGTAACTGGCACGGTGAAGCATTGTTTGCTTGAATAATTTAAGGCAGCAGCTTATGATGAAAATGCATCTGTGGCGATTTGATATAATATTGGCAGTTTATATTTTTCTGCGAGATAATGACCAAATCAAGAAATACAACAGAATCAATTTACGCTCTTAGCCGCTCTTTATAAAGCTTTGTTTTGTATGCGCATATCTTTTGCGAGGTTCCGGAATGGCATTCACGTGTTTGTTTATGTTGGTGCAGCTAACGGTTGTCCCGGCTGTAAGGGACAGATAAGATAATAGTTTTAATCAAATGCCTGAAAGGGTAAACAGCCAATCAATCCGGTTTATCCTACTTTGCCGTTGCCAAAGTTGGATATATATGTCGTGTCGTCGCTGTCAGCCCATGAAATGGTGGTAGGCAAATCGCGTGTTGAATGTTCTATGGATGCGTCAAAAATTACCTACATTGGTAGAAACCAAGCTATCGTGTTAATCGTCCATTTCTATGCAATTATACAAAGTAAATTAGGATAACAAATCAATAGTTGTAGTTTGATGTCACGTTAATATCAATAACAAATTCAGTGAATGCTCAGCATTATGATCTTCTAGTGCCGACACTACATGCACCTTCCAATGCTGACACAACATGCACCTGCTAGTGCCGACACTACATGCACAAACTACGCGGAGCGTCATCATCTTAATAACAAGCTGAATTACAAGTGATCAATGCGCAAAACATTTTATATTAATGTGCTCGCTTTCAGATTTACCAGTTACACTTCTCGGCGTCCGCGCATTAAATCAACACGAGTCAGGCGTATAGACGTAAACGTTGAATGCCATATACACGGCGCTGATGAAGAAATGAATGTATGCGCATCAGTATCCTTAAACATCGAGCAGTCATAGGAGGTATATGGGGAGCCTGTACCACATTATAACCAGTGATATGGTATAAACATAACCTCGATAATAATTTGGGCAATTATGATGATGAACATTACAGCAATTATAGTGATCATGTTGCTTTGAACGTAACCACTGCCTACGGCATAGAACAGAGATCTTTCATGACGCCGCTGTATTAATGACAAGGCGAAACATAAAACTTGCGCGCAATAATAACATATATAAATATATATTTATAATAAAAATCTATATATATATAAATAAATATATGTATAAATTATATATATAAAATATATATATATGAATATAATACAATGTATATGTATATATATACACACACATATACACACATATATATATATATATATATATATATATTTATATATATATATGTATATATATAAACATTTATATATATATATGAATATATATATATATTATTATATATATATATATATATATATATATATATATATATATACATTTATATATATGTGTGTATGTGTGTTTATTTGTGCGTGTGTCTGTGCATGTGTGTGCGTGCGTGCCTGCGTGTGTCTGTGCGTGCGTGTGGGTATCTTTACTGTAGTATATCATTATATACCTTCTGCGTCTGATATCTCTTCGTAGTATCATCGTGAGGCGACACAAAATGAGTCACTCTAATTGATTTGAGCTGATGGAAACCATATCGTGTCAAACAGTCATTGCGGCCCTGGTATATGGAAACAATAACAGACATCAATGACAAGGACAATTTGTATAATCTCCTTACGCTGTATCATTTGTTAACATTATCCCTGGCATATACACATGTATTCTACTTTGTGAGATCCAATTACTTAGTCCGATTCGTCTTCTAATATGACTGGTCATGTAGATGCAAGCAATGTCTAATACAGGTTCTTTGTCTCTTTGTTTTTAACTCTATTGTGATATAATTAAATATTGCGCAACATTATAATCTATCATTCCGAAGCCCAACTTTTAGAGCGTCTGATCTGAGTAAACTGGCATCTGTATAGATTTTCGCGGCATTATACAGCTTGGCATGATATGAGCTTGTCATGGCAAACATTGCTATTCGTAGTGGGCTAGTACATAACATAAACCCCTGCGGATTGTTAAAGGTGTAGTTTGCACATATCGACGCAGTTTGGCTAGGATAGGCACTACATGACCGTCACATAATCTTAGGATTGGTAAAAGGCCTCAAATGTTTTCGGGTAAAAAAAGCAACCAAGTTGCTAAATAGGTGATATTTATCACATTTGGTAGCAGCTTTGTAAAGTGTAGCAGCGTTGCATGCTTGTAACAATAGAATAATAAGACTTATCATGGAAAATGGTCTGCCATCCCTTATTCTAATTACAAACAACCTTTTTGGCATATTCTAAATATTATGATTATGGATATAATGCCATACAATCACTAGATCGTTTCTATGACATATTGTAGCAACGTACAGCAGCAAGTAACTTTGAATGAAACAGATTGAAGCATCAATCACAACGCTCCCTCTAATTCGCCGAACCACTGAATTCAAAAACCATTGGCAACATTTTTTTAAACCAGTGAAGTTGCATATCTTGCGCCCTGTCAACTATGTCGCGGGCTTATCATTCTGGAAACTTGAGCAGAAAAGCATACAACGTTGGTATATGAGGGATATTGTAGTTTTTGTTTAAAGTGTTTCGTGCTATGGATGACGTATTTTTTGCGAAACTGCAAAACGATATGCTCATATTGTATAGCGGATTAGTTGAATGCTGTGCAGCTGCATACTGCGAGTCATATCTATTTCACCAAAGACTGGCCCATTGCGGGGCATTATGTCGGCAATTAGTTCAACCGGAAGCGCCGTCTCTCGAATTAACTTATCATGCATAACTACTCCCCCATCTTCTAAATGTTGTTTGAGGGAACATTAAACGAACGCAGTCTTTGGGTAAAACGATGTAAATACGGTAAGGATATTAACCAGACACAGAATAGGTGACTTCGCTGACTCTTTCAATTCCCGGTGTACAATAGCCCAGAAACGGATGTAATAGTCTGTCTCCCGCTGATTAAAATGTTTTTTTAATAGACTTGGCCAACCGGGCGCGTGTAAGGGGTGCGTAGGGTATATCCAAACCACAAGCTGCATGATTCTCATATAGCAGCTAACCTTAATCACCCACCTGTCATGTCATCACCCCTACGATCCAGAAGCCAGTTGTATTCGTCTGGACAGTAACCGTATTGGACTTACATGCCACCTCTTAAACGCTCTATTGTTATTAATCAATAGTTCAATTTCGTTATACCAACATAGATATTATGCAGAACAAGTAAACACTCGAAATCAGAAGAAATGAATACAGATCAGAATGATAACATGGGAAGTATTGATTCATATAGCACACATGACAAATTTGACGTAATCATTATATCATAACATGATCACTTAGAAAAATACAAGTCCCTAAGTTTTAATGATATGCTTTCAGCTTTAAATATACACACAGTTTGCTAAACGATACCCCAAAAACAAGTTCAATTAATGAATAAATATAACAACTGATATGGCAATAATTTCATGATGATAATGTTCGAGTACCTTTGCCGGCAGGTAAAGAACTTTAAATGCTTCTCACTTTGCCCGGCATTTATTCGTATTAGTCAACTTGAACGAAAGCAGGCTGATGCGTTATCAAGAGCAAGTAGGGTATACTTTCAATTACAATTGCTATTCATAGTTGTAGTCTGACCTAAACTATTGCTATTCATAGTTGAGGCATATGATTAAAGCAGAGACAAGCACACACAAAATGTTATTTCTTTGATTTGTGTGACAAATGATCCTGTATTTATTCGTTTGATATCTAAATGAAGACAGTTGTACCGACTATCCATTTCTTTGTAGGTAATATTCAAACGTGACTATCAGAATTTGTTTGATTCATCACGGCTCTGTTCACATCAGGTAGAGCAATAAATAATCGAATCTGAGACAATACAATGGCTACCTTAAAGGTATCTAATGCGCGAATCAACAGCAACACCCATCAATAAATGTTTCGTCTCTAACGCTTAATGAACTTGTAATTGTGACATTTTATTTATTAGCAGGGTTTTTTTCCTTTTCCCTTTGATAACTAATTATACTATACATACACTCAATTTGAGATGCTCAATCAATCTCGAATATCAGAGAAACATCCACTCTACTCGTAATGATTGTTGATTCCTTGTTACCATTAAACACTATCACCGGTATCTTTTACTGTGAGTAGTTATTTCAGCAGTTTGTTGAGGGCCATTGAGGGTTTTAATTGCACAGTGATAAAGTTTTATCAATTGACATATACTAGTGAAGTATATCTCACGTGAATCTAAGCATTCTGTTGATGGCACTATTTCCAATGTTCCTGGCTAGAGAACAATCAGCAATCCATGCATCTGGAAGAGCGGACGGGGGTGATGTTGGTGGAGAGGGGGAATAGGCGGGGAGGGAGGATTGGCTGATGACATATGTGTGAGTATTGTTAAATACGTATTGGTTACATATACATACTCACGCATGTATCATATGAGTTTTTTTGTAACACGGACGCACTGTTAAACAACCTAAGTCAATCGATTTGATAGTACTGATGTTTACGCACGTATTATCATGCACCAAAGGTAGCGATCAGGACCAAATGTCACCATTCTGGCATTCTTTTGCGGTTTAATTCTGGGTGTAACAAGAGACTGTTTTCTTGAATCAAAGAAAAAGCCCACTTTTTTTCTTAAGATATGATTGAATATTTGTCAATAGCTTAATCTAGCACTGGTCATAAAACACCCGACGTGCGATTCATCGCATATCTGTCTCTTCATACTTTTTAACTTATGACTCGTTCTTGATATTGCCCTATTGAAATTTACACCAAGCTTGCTTGTATGGTTTGCATAAATGACATTTTCCAGGCCACCAGTTGGATACCTGGTAATGTAAATATATATCATATGTTTTCGCTGCGTCAAATGCTATGGACTGGTTATTATTGCAAATAAGAATTCGCATAATAAAAGACTATAATACTCTCGCGTGTCACATCTGAAACGGTAAAAAAGTCAAATGTTATAACAAAACCCTCTTAATTTGGCTTTATCGTGTATACAACCAATTTATCGTTGCTCCAGTGGAGGATGAGTAACAACTTCTTGCCTACTAATGCTTCCTAATTATGTTAACTTGCATATATCATGGCAAACAGTGGGTTGTGACATTGCCCATCCAAGTGTAGCCTACAATCTTGACATTGTGGCCTTGCTGATTGTTACAGGCAGGTGCATGTTAATAAGTGGTTCAAGAGTATGAGACTAATATGAATATGACAAGTAAAGATACCTGTGATTGTTCTATTACGCTGTTTGACACACCACGGGTTTGTGACAAGACCATGTCAGTATTTTATATAAGACGCATTGACTTCGAATATGCTACTACTAATTTGTAGTATGATAAACACCCGGAAAAAGGCACAATGTTCATCGAAACCAATGACACTCTGAGAGAAAGGTCTATATGACCTACCTTCCTTTAGTAGCTGCAGTAGCATTAATACGTTAGTTGGCATTAGACACTTCTGGGTTATGTTTTTGCGCATATCTTACCCCGGTATGAAGCCGCCTCATGCACTATCCATAGTATCCCTTAATAGCGTACAGCTCTACTATACATGATACGAGAAACAGACATCGAGAGTTCATCCCAAATCAGATAGTAAGCTTGATTAATAATGAAAAGGGGTTGACAAGGATTAAACAATAAGCCGAGAGTACATCAACTTTGATGACATATCTCTGATCATAATTATTATCATCATCATCTTTATCATCAAGATCATTTTCATATTAACCTACATCATAAAGTCGTCGTTATCATCAATCATCATCATTTTCAGTGTTTTCTTAATTACCATGCCAATCATCATCAGTCATCATTATAATCATAAACATCTTCATAATGTTTATTGCCATCACAAGCCTTCATAGCAAGTTAAACATACGTGATATGCTGCTAGAGTATTTATTCGATACTATGCGATAAAAAAATAAGTATCAAGTATTTGTAAAGCCTCCTCTGCTTTTTAGAAGATACACCCACTGTGCGCGAGGTGTATGAGTAGATATCAAACCGAGGTTTACATATACATTGAGTATTGTCACATTACTTGATAGCATCCAAACTGAGGGTAATATATATGTCACAAGTTGACACGATGATACTCATTGACAGAGCCATTTAGAAAATAGTGGAGAAAGTCGCCATTCCATTCCACGCAAGTTATCTTGGTCAGCCGCGTGTGACGCTTTGCATGTCTGTATGTATGTATGTATGTAAATATGTTTGTCTATATGTATGTATGTTTATATATATGCATGTACGTTTGTATGTAAGCACATATGAACTTACATACGTATGTATTTATGAACGTTTGTATGTATGTATATGTTGTATGTTGTATGTATGTATGTATGTATGTATGTATGTATGTATGTATGTATGTATGTATGTATGTATGTATGCATATGTATGTATGTATGTATGTATGTATGTATGTATGTATGTATGTATGTATGTATGTATGTATGTATGTATGTATGTATGTATGTATGTATGTATGTATGTATGTATGTATGTATGTATGTGTATGTATGTATGTATGTATGTATATATGTATGTATGTATGTTTGTATGTATGTATGTATGTATGTATGTGTGTGTATGTATGTAGTTGCATTTCGACGTATGTATGTATGATCATAAAATGTAAATATCAGCTCAATATATGCTTAATATGTTTTTTCATAGATTCCACAAATGTATGTGTCCATCTTTATGTGCATTGATATCGTACGTGTGAACAATGAAGCATGTAAACAAATCACACAATAAGCACGAACGGTATGCATGTAATGCAAAAAACCTAGCATATCTTGTGATCCGTTGAGCTATGTGTTATAGTGTAGTCTGAAGTGTACACTTTGTTATGACATACATATATATATAAAATCAATGCATAACTACTTATCAACTACCACAATATCGAACGTTATTTTCACTGTTCGGCTAAACAAACCTGATACCATATTGTTATACAGCTCCCGACGAACAATTTAGTCCTCTGGTGTCATGTGTTATGTATGTTAAACTAATTCCACAATATCGGCTATTTTTAATTGTTGCATCCCTGATGTATTGTTATACTGCATATTGGTTCTGATGCATTTGTGTTGGTGTCGTCTTGCATATTGAGATATACCATAGTGTAACCCGACTTCCTGAATTGCGAACCATGGATCTAGTTTCTGGATTGCATTACGTGAGGAATCCATTGAGCTAAATACGGGTCTCTATCTTCCATCATCCCCATCAGATGCAACAACGCATATTGAGTGTCATTCTTGGAAAGTGCATATTCAGAAGCACTCCTGTGTATTGTGGGTTGTACCCATGGCACGTGCATTTAAGTGCCACGCCTGGAACTGCGTTTTTGCCAACCTAATTAGATTTCGGAAGTTGGCTCCACAAAATAACCCAGAATCAGAAGCATGGATGCGATCTGCATGGCGCAGTTGCATACCACTCTATCACAATAAACGTAATATTTTTGTAACTTTTATTCAAGCAATCGCAGTGTATGACATATGGGGAAGTGACCAATACTTTCAAAAGCCCTGAATATGATTCTTCGATGCATACATTTTAAACGGAGCCAACAGAGTTGCCAAAAGCATACCTGTTTTAATCTTGTCATCAGCGAGTGAAAGAAATTCAGTAACAATTTGATGTAAGTGAGCACATTCATCGGTGACAAGCAGGCACTCATGATCAAATATTTCGGCTGAGAGCGAGAGACAATTTTTATATTCAGTGACATTAAAATAGGATACAAATTGATTTAGATCGTCGTGTTTACAGTGCCATATTTTAACGTCAACCCCCTTTTTTCATCACCTGTTTCATATAAGATATTAAAGACCATCGATAGGTTATCTTCTGCACTTCATACCTCTGTTGAATCGGCAAACTTCATGAGAAAGCTCCATTGATGTTTATCCATCGCATGTATCATCTTTTAACATAAAACGCTGAGAATACTCAAGGCCGGTTATCTAAAACCTAAACTTAACCACTAAACTACTAGCTGCTCGATGAAACTTAGGCTGTATCATCATGTCACCTCCGGTGTTCTTTCTTGATGCGACAGTGCGTATTGATGCTTGCGACTTTATGCTTTTTCGCAGACTATTCGACTTAGGGTATAGCCGGTTATTTTTTAACCGATCCGAATTTTCATTTGTACGTTTGTATATTCATATCATATCTCAACAACCAGAGGTGATACATCAAGACACAAATAAAGTATATAAACTATTGCATTTTCTGGGTACACAGTGTACAAGATGGCAGAATATTTGCACACAATTCGCTCAGTCTGTCAAAATTATACTGAAGACACCTTGAGTTCTATTGTTGTCTTTGGATGACCATTTTCCTTTCAAGATGGTCATTTCATTAACTTTGTATACCTCATCGCTATTTATGTCTTGGATACTTTGACAGTGTCAGTTGTGTCTTGTTAGTATTTATATTTTATAAATGATTCATGTTGAATAACAAAAACTTCCAGTTCACATAACATCGATCATCCCTGGCTTTTTATTGGAAAAATATTAATATGCATCACTCACCGTCTCAAAAACAGTGTGTTTCACATAACGAACCGCCTGATTAATAAGCTATTAGCAAAACAACATAAGGTAGCCTTGGTTAAATATGAATCCTAGCATAATGCCCTCTATTGACATGTTGTCAGATTTATTTAACCATTCAATAGCTTACGCTCACTCAAAGCAAACGTCATTCATCAAATGCAGCTAAAAATAAAAATGACACATCAACTCAAAAGAATGTTATCATTTAATTGAATTGGTATTTTTCTTTTGCAAGGATAATTATGTGACAATTTTCAAGGTAGGTATCCCTACACTATTTTCAAACAATACCACATTTCTTTTAATGTATTGTTCTTTTGAGCTGGCATCCACTGAATTTTCAGCTAATTGATACTGTTTCTCTAGATGGTATATACTCACAATTTACATTATGCGAGAGCCATACAAAATTCATTGCCATCCATCGTTTTATGACGAATTCCTGCGACTGCATTTGCTCTACCGATCCCATCTTGCATGGTAAATACTGTTTGACGTGGGGCTAGGCTGCATATGTCGTCAGCTCACAGCAGCAACGGTACACGAGGGCGCACCATGAATGGAAATATATACAATTCATAAAGTGTAAGAAAATACCCCTTATCTAACCATCAATAACCATCGACCATAAACATAAATATGTCAAATAAACGAGGCGTTTACCGGCCGGCTTACTGCTTGAGTAGGACATCAGCGTATACATGAGATAATTCTACATTCTCTGAAAGTAGATAATATGTATAACGGCTCATGTTGTAGAGGACTTGACCGCTGCGACAGGGAAAGTTGGCTATAATCATTATGGAAGTTCAACTGATATAAACTGTGAATGCCCTCCTTGATTGCATCACGCATGGAGTCATTGTTTCCAAATACGGGTCTCTATCAATCAAGGGATCTTTGTCCATAGGACTATGGATGCTAAAAGGTATTCATAGCGTCACGCGCAGATCGTGTAATGTTTAATTGGACTATTTACCTTCCTGGGGAGCGTTCCGACGTAGTCTCGTTGAGCAAACGTTGGAGCGCGTAGTTTAGCAATAAGCGCTGCTGACATGGCGAATTGTAGTTAGGCACAGATATCGTCACAAAACATACCCCAACCATTCCACGCGAAATATTTCACTGTTGACTAACTATTTTGAAGCCGCTACGGGCAAGCAGTGGGTTTTAATTTTATTTGATGCCAGCATCCACATCACATCGTTTTCTTTTTCAACTCTATCATGCTGTATGTGCCCACAATTTGGCATGCGTAATCCACCTAAAAGAGAAGTTCACTTGCTTCATCCACTGTACTCATTGAAATTATTACATAACCGCAGTCAATTCATGTCATTGACACGGTGATATAAATAGTATCAATTGATATGGATCTTTCGCAAATCTGAGCATTTTGTTGATGTAGCTATTTCCACTGTTTCGAAATATGCGCTGACTCAGCATCACACTTAGGGCATAGTTAACAGTGGGTCCTTGACAAGAGGTGATATCAAGCGCCTAGCTATGTTCGACTGCGGTATTTGGTCGGGGACTTCTTCATGCTTGCGAGATAGGATGTTTTTAATACACAGTCGCACTTACTGCAAGGCTAGCCGTGCGAAACGTGCGAACATGAGGCAATATAGTAAAGGACCTAGCTTCTTTTTGGGCTCTGAGTGGCGGCGAGAAGAGTGCCATGCGATAAATAGAGATGCCAATAGATCGTCCGCCTAAAAGACATGGTTGATGCATATATCATTCATAAAACAGCCAGCGCATGATTTCAACGACGTACGCAAAAGATCATCGCATGAAAGTCTAATAATTCAGGAAATAACATGCCACCTTATCGAACGCCATTTTATACAATGAAATCCTGAAACGATGCGCGACCCAACTTTTCACTGATAAGCCGTTTCTGATGCGGGAATATTAAAATCCAGACTACAGGCAACGGCGTTCGATTTTTGATGAACTATATATGCAGCAACCTTTGTCGCGTCCTGATAGCTATGTTAAACAGGGCTACCCCTATCTCTAAAGTATTATTATGCTCCTAGAGGAGTAAATACACTACTCTGACCAGCTTTGAAGTCAAATGATTGTAGCAGGCTTTATCGAGAGGTCCTTACTTAGATGGCTTGGAACAGGAAGTGACCAGAGCAACAGGTCGGAAGTTATTTGTATCGTGAGAATCCCCATTCCTGTTTCCCGCTGTTGATTGCAGACCTCATGAAAGTAATTTTGTGATAAACCTCGTTTTAAACATGAAAACAACAGGTACATATAAACACAGATGCTGTCGTAGGCATGGATGTTCAGAGGCAAGACCATCTATTTTGCATGAATTCCCTCATTTTCAGCGTCTGGATTGGACTTTTACTGTGAGCAAGGGTCCGTGTCACGACTGACCGTTTCTGTCACCTGAGCCTTCACCGGTCAGTCGCTCGCACCATCGATGATTGGGGAATAGTGGTCATGCCCCCAGCTATTGCTGTTTTTGTCAGCCCCTGTACAGCCGTTAAAGTTTGACACCGGGAAGTAACGACCGGTTCATTCCTTTACAGAATGAGGCATCATTTCTGTCGTCTACAGATTTTACTATTGTGTCTTTACGGACAGATGTCTCAAGATACTGACACTGATGTATTTAAAGTTAAAATCGGGTTTGCCTCGTCAGCTCGCATGACGAACCATACCATGGCTTGCACTCATCGTTTCAACGCATATACGCTCGTGTCGCTGGCGTGTACAGATGTATAACATCATAATTCAGGCCTGTGCCTGCCTGTAATAAGATTACGAAATTATTTCACATTAATTAATCTAGTACTAGACTTGCGTACCGCGTTCGAAATTTATCAGACAGCTACATGTGGTTTTAAGAGAGCTTTGACAAAGCGCTGCGCTGCCCACAGGTTACGCGATCATATAATTTCTCGAGCGGAGGCGCGAGTGAGCCCTGTTGATGTACCTATAAGCTCATTGCTCAGATTAATATGAAACGAAGAAACAATTCGCAGATGATACGAACATGAAAATATGTCTACAATGTACCGATCTGAAAGAATTCTATGCAAGTAATGGGTTCAAATCGAGTGATCCAGCCATCACACTGATGATTAGGTGACACCGATATTTATTAACAGACCAAAGCGTATCCCTAAACATTGGTAGTCTGATATTACAATTTAGACTGTGGACACATTCCGACAGTTCCCATATTTTCAAGTGAAGGCGCAACTGGTAAGACAGGGAGGTATTTATTCTAAGGGAGCCTGGTGACTGACCAAAGGCAGAGTGAATGAGATAAAATTGTCATCATTATGGTGTTAACATCAACAACAGACAGTTAACATGTAACAAATGACATATGACTGCAAAATCAAAATGAATTATATATAATATATCATAGCTGTTGCATATATGTTTGTTTATAATTGCATACATACACACACATGCATACACCCACACACACGCACAAATATATAAATATATATAGAGAGAGATATATATATAGATATAAGATATATATATATATAGTATATATATATATATATATAAGAATATATATACATATATAAATATATATATATATGATACATATATATATATATATATATTATATATATATATATATATATATATATATATATATATATATATATATATATATATATGTATATATATATATATATATATATATATATACGCATATATATATATAATATATACATATATATTTATATTTATATTTATCATTCTTCAAACTGCTAGTAGCACGAGTACTGTAGGATAAAGCAGATTAAACTCGTATCACAGAAAACACATTGCACTTGTATGCCAGTACAGTTATAAACATAACCAGGGAAATACATAACGAGGGAAATTTCAAAAAGAAAAAATACGCAGCTCCCTATATGGCACCAGTAGCATTGGCAGCCATTACTCCCTTTCACTGATATGTCGCCAGTCTGATAGCTTATCTCGATTATTTCCTGACCGCTTGATAATTCACGTCGTAGGCTACGACGCACTAACAATTGCTGGACCATCTACTGCGTACGGCGTTATGATATGTCCACACGCGTTAGCCACATTAACGCTTGACTTTTTAAGGATAATTGGTCGTCGACGGGACAATTGGCAGAGGGATATTGCTTTGTCGAATGGAGACCTACCATATTTTGTTTTTCATTATGCTGTTTGAAGTAGTAATCATGTAAACGGCCATTATGTTGTCCGTGCAGCAGCACCGAGACCATAATCATAGCGGGGTATTCAAGCCATAAAAGGCAGGGGAAAGTCGGTTGGAACACACCACGAATAAAATCCATCATAGCTAAGCACGGGTCCTCATCAATCAAGGTCGATCGCATGAAAGACATTAAAATGATCCATAGGATCACATGTAGAACTGGCTGTGTTTAGATGTAATTGATGTTAACCTACCTTTAGATTCAGGTAACTGCGGTATGGGCAGTTTCAGCACAGTCATTCACAATCTCTTTTGTTCTATCTATTTATGTGCCGCACTGGCTTCGCGGTCGCTGACAATTGATATCCCGTATTCGCCCTGCATGATTGTTCCAAAAGTTTCTGGTTGTATTTGCGCCGCTTTTCGTCGAGGAAACGTTATCAGAGCATGTTACTGCTTTATCAGAGCATGTTACTGCTTTATCAGAGCATGTTACTGCTTTATCAGAGCATGTTACTGCTTTATCAGAGCATGTTACTGCTTTATCAGAGCATGTAACTGCTTTTTATTGAGGTTGCAAAATTAGACAGAATAAAGTAAACTTCTATTCATTATTCCCCGCCGATATTCAGCCTAGTCATCTATCAGACATATTTCTAAGTATCATCGGTATATTAAGTACCCGCCTGGCAATGCAACTACTCGCGGATGTCTGCAAGCATCTTGGCTTATTACTTTTGTCAACGGTTTGACAATGCTGCCCCACATCTGTAATGAATTGCATCCCTCTAATAGATTTTCAAATTCATCCAATAGGTGAAAGGTTAAATCTAGAGCTGATTCTCGATGACCGACAGGAAGTATATATATAAATCAGTTTTAAACAAAATAGTCTACGTTGCATGCCTTAAGTACATAACAGACGTGTTAAATGAGGGTGGTGTGTGGGGATCTCTCAGTGGTCTTTACACATTGAAGTGTCGTAGCTAAAATGCAACTTTTAAGACTTGTAAGAAGACCCACAAATCACTTAACTCCCGAATACCAATTGCGAGCATATCTTTTACCTCAGCTTATCCAATGAGAACGGACCAGTCTGGATTGGTGATAGGAAATATTACTACGGATATCAAACTGAACTCATAGCATTCGCGGTTATGAGGTCGTGAATATTAAATTAACTTGCCATACTGGATGGCAATACAATTTCCAATGGCGTGCGATTAGACCATAAATCGGGCGCAGCAACTGCGCTTCTATTTATCAAAGCTCATATTGTATATATATATATATATACACTTAGTTATATGTATATATATTGTTATATATATATATATATATATATATATATATATATATATATATATATATATATATATATATATATATATACGTTTATGCATATGCATGTATTTATACAAATATATACATAAAAATTACGTGCAAACATATATATAAATAATTTAATTACAAGATATAAAGCAGGCTAGCACGAAAGCCCCATAACTGACGGTTCCACCGGATTGAAGTTAAATAAAAGACCAGGATGCTGACATGTTGTCATGGAGAGAACAGTCGACTGGTCAATGAAGATCTTGATGCTTGATGGTAGGGTTCCAGGATCAAATGATAATTATGCAAGCACTTTACCAACGTAATTTTTCTTTACATCGGGACAACATCACCATCACGGAAACTACTTAAGGTGAGCTAGGGGTCCTCTCTCGTCTACACAGCAACCTTGACTACTTAATGACTGACTATAGACGCTCACTAAACCTTAAGCCGATGTAATATATTTAAGTGTTGCGTAATTGACGGGTGTGGTAATCAACGCTATGACGCACGGCCAGGGTAGTATTCATTTGTACTTAGTTGAGCACTTAGTCGCTCAACGGCCACGATCGATCGCTTGAACTGTACTCGCCAAGGGAGCTTATCTTAGATGATGCTTCTTGAGTCATCAACGTTATTCTGGCAATCAATTCAGTCATCTACTGAATGCCGGTAAGGGTGGTATTGTTAGTCAGCCCACCAGTACAAGTTTCCAAAAGTCCATTAGTTCCCTCTTCCCCTACATATTAATACATTCATACTGAGCCTGTATAAAATCGTGCTAGTCGTATGGGAAATGAAACAGGTACACCCATTGTTCAATTTGAATAGCCTCATTGCGACCACCATACTTGACATGTTCTATGATGCTGATATGAGTTATTTACTGAATACAGAGGTGGAGGAATAATGCTTTGTATATCTGTGTATTCCTTGTCAAGGAACGTCCTCTGTTTGGTATTGCATTCGGTCCACTCTGTCTCCCGTGCAGTTGTTATCAGTCGTGAGTATAAGTACAGAAGTAAGATTGCTGCTGTGCCAGGATATGTCAATTCACAGTCTCTATGGGTGTTTTGACGCCCCATGTGCACGAAAGTGCCACTGATGCGGGTACCACTCTATGCAATTTGCATCAGTTACATTCGCTAGAGCCCGTTTCGACTTGCGCCTTTGATTATAAAGCTGCCTAGCATGCCAATAAGCTCTTGTTAGCCCGGTATCATCAGCAGATCTACTCAATGTTGGCAACTATCATTAATAATTGAACCCATGGAGGACGTATTTCTACACAATTCGTTCAATGACAGACATCCTAGGCAGAATGACAAAGCTCACCAATACACTGCATCGGCCAAAAGACGTATTGTCTCTAATAGGAGCTCCTGAAGTGAAAGCAAGACGTATGGCCTTTAATGAAAGCGTATGACAAGAAAGCAAGTCATATGGTCTCTAATGAGAGCGCATGACACAAAAGTATGGTCTCTAATGAGAGAACATGACGAGACAACAAGACGTATGTCCTCTGAACGAAGCTCATGACGTGACAGCAAATCATATGACCTCTAATAGGAGCTCATGACGCGAAAGCAAGACGTATGGCTTCTAATGAGAGTGCATTACGGGAAAGTAATACGTATGGCCTCTAATAGAAGCTCATGACCAGAAAGCAAGACTTGTGGCTTCTAACGAGAGCGCATGACACGAGAGTAAGACGTTTGGCCTCTAATGATAGCGCATGACACAAAATGGTTGACAAGTGGCCTCCAATAAGAGCGCATGACACGAGAGCAAGACGTATAGCCTCTAATTAGAGCACATGTCATAAACGTAGGACGCATGGCTACTAAGAGAGGGCATGACACGAAAGTCAGTCGAACGGCATCTAATGGGAGCTCATGACGTGCGAGTCACAAGACTGGTCTGTAATGGGGTTTTAATGACGATATATTCTTTAAGTAACGCATCCATAGGGGTTCTTGACTAATTCGAATGGCCCCTAATGGAAATTCATAACGTTTGTGACGGTGCTGTATCATAACATATCGTGAAAACGCTTTGCTAGGCTGTCCCAACCAGCGGTTCCGAGGTAACAGCTAGTGCTACATAACAAATCTAATCGCATGTGGTGTTGGGCATAGACCCACCGTGTGTGTTGAGGGAGCAAGCAGCGGGAATCGTTCGCTCATCATATAACAAGAGAACCTAACACCATGGTGTTATGAATGCGCGTGAAGAGTTTGCAAAGAGACTTGCTCCGTCACTTTAGTTTTTTTCTCGATTTTCACTGTCTGTCAATGTTCAACATTCCAACATTCCGAAACGGTTGATTGTAGCAGCTGTCATCCGTGTAAGATAAGCAATATATGTGTGGGATGACGGGCGTAAGAAAGACAGTTACGGATCCGATGTTAAATACTTGTCCTTGTTCTGTTTATCATTCGTTTTGACAACAATGATTATAGGGAAAATGTTACCTTAAATTTTATATCCGATAGATGTATGGTATCTAATTGGTTTTGTTAACAATCACGACTGAAGGTTAGGTTTTTTATTGGCATGACAATATAATGACCTGTAGTTTTACGACAGGAGTTTATGCCTTTTGGGGGTTCATGATAATTACCACAGGAGTGTGGTTCTTTTTGGGTTTTATAAAGAGCATGACGGAAGTATGGTCGCTTTTGGCTTATATAAAGAGCACGACGAAAGTATGGTCTCTTTTGGGGTTTATAAAGAGCTTAACGGATGTATGGGAAGAATAGCTCCTTTGGGAAGTCCATGATAAGCACGACTAGAGTGTAGTTGTTTATGAGCATTTGTAATGAGCACAATCGAAATCAAACCTGTTATTGGGTTCACAACAAGCACCACTATAATATGGTCTTATTTTGGGGTTTGTCTTGCATTTTTATGGGGGTTCATTGTGAAGCGTCTCAAATGTGGTCTAAAGTTGGGTCCTATAGTGAGTACGACTAACGAATGGTCTCTTATGGTGGTTCACAGCAGTCATTGCTAAAGCATGGTCTCTCAATGGGTTTTGTAACGAAGAGGCCTATTACTGGAGTTCATTGCATAAGTATGGCCTGTGATGGGGTTTTATATTTAGCACGGGTTCACAACAGGCTTGGCTGAACAGAAAAGTATTGACTATCATGTGGATTCATCGGGAACAGAAAAGACGTCTTGCCTCTAATAGGTATTATTCAAATATAAATCTATGGTCGTAGCATTAATTTAACACATAATATCTGAATATTCACCCATGCCGCATAATTTATTACTAAAACAATCCAACCGAACTACTTCAAGTTAAACATATCCTTATATAGACAGAAAGTTATGGCGGAAATTGACATTAAGCCTCATTGACATATATCCAAGTCAAATAACCATGGACTTGGTGGATCCGCTAAAATCAGCAATCAGAGACAAAGGCATCGAAAATTCATAAAAGGATGCAACGTTACACAAAATACAGATATAAAAAATTACATTCTCTACGATTGCGACTACAAATAATGTTGCTACATTATCATAATCGTATAAACGCTTACAATATTAATAAGGTAATGAGGTGCACAAAATACAAGCATACAAATTTACATCATTATTGTTCATTAAGACGCATCGACAGAATAAGACACTAAGTGTATTGATCTTAAAGATCTAGTTTTCCCCGATTTTGTGTTCTTCGTGCTATGTTGAATATTCATTAGCTGCAAAATAATGCTATTTTGGTCGTTTCTTAGTTTTGTTACTAATGGATACCACCAAAAATCGGGGTACCATAAGGTACGATCCTACCGCCACTATACTGGAGTATAATATGAAACCGAAGATAGACGCTTCCACTCCGGCCAAAAAACGCTCAAGAGAAGGTTAGCAAGCATCTCATTGAAAAAACTGGGATGGTCTCGCATTTATTTTGGCGGTAACTTAAGAACAAACAAGCGTTGGCTTATGTAAAACAACATCTTGGTTAAGATAACAATTAGTCTGTGGCCATACAACTGCTCGTCTTGAATCAAAGCGAGATTAAAACACCGCGGCATCTAACATGCCAACCAGACGAGTGTAGCTGCACTCTTTCGCGTGGTCCTGTCTAACTATTAAATTGTCTTGTTCAAGCAGTAGGGTAAAAATGAAGTATATTGTGTCATGACCGATGAGTGTAGGTGTAGTAGCGTGGTCCTGTCTAACTATCAAATTGTCTTGTTCAAGTAGTAGGGTAAAAATGAAGTATATTGTGTCATGACCGATGAGTGTAGGGGTAGTGGCGCAAAATAACATTAGTCAAATGGCCACTAAAAGGGGATACTTGGGCAAGAAAGATGGAGAGTAACAAGTTACACGTAAGAACCTTAACCGCTCAATTTGGCTGCTCCTTAAACGTGGAATTTACTGGTCTCGTCTAAACGGATATTACTGCCATAAATTGAGGGAATGAGAAGGAGAGAAGGTCTTCCTTTGTAACTGCTGTTGCTACAATTAGGCGTTCTTAATGTCCCATTCTCGGTTCTGTGATGTACACAAGCCCTTTCTTGAGACACTTCTGGTCATGCATGAGCGATGGATATATGAAGTAACTTATAACTGCCGTGTTACTTCTCCTGCAGTCAAAGTATACATCATGCCGGTCATCATACGGACGTTCACCTTCACATTCTTTGCTGTACGTCATCTCTGGTTGCTGTACCACCATCATCCAGGCCACACGGCAGCATTCTTGCAAATAGCCATAAATCTTGGTACCTTTCACGACGTGATTCACATAGCGATTGCTAGGCATGTTTTGCAGCACTAGCTGAAACAATGAATGACACAAACCATATAACAATAGGCTCTGTAGTACATCAGATACCAGCGCAATGTCCGTTATGACCATGATTATCAGTGCAACAAACCCGAATCAGTAGATCAGTCTTGACTCCGCCACTTTTAGTCTTTAGATAATTTGTGACTGCTTTACGCAAGCTCATCTCGAGGTCAACGTCTCCAGCGACGAGTGACCCAGTGATCTATTAACACATTACAAAACGATACGCATCGCATCATTTGGTGAAAATATTTGGAACCGCCATAGCCCATAACATATTTAACACCTCCCATTGACATTGCTCATAGTCATGGATATATCAATCGCAATGGGTCGCCCGACGCCATCTAGGGGGAGCCATTAAATGTTTTCTATCCTTTAAAGTAAACAGTCCATCATACATGACCAAATGGTGTGAGGCAAATTTGTCATCCGATCTACTTACCGGTTTCCACGAGCATTGTCCTGATTCATCTGGCACTGCAGCCGCTACAGGCTGACCCAGAACTTCACCAAGTTGCATCTTAAACTTCTTGTACACTGAGTCAGCTTCATCCCGTGCCCCCTGCATACAAACCAGAATAAGCCGGCATTAGGGTACATGCGGCGCAATACATTACTCGTATAACTGCTGTTGATTCTTCGTACTCACCACGAGAAGTTGGCAAAGGAAACGGGATCTCGCCCCTTCATTATGGGCCGTGTCACCGTCTTGACTGTCAAGCTCTTCCTTTGCTGCGAGCCAATGGTCCGTGGTCAGTGTAGAGTAGAGTTCAACAACAACGCTAGGACGACTCGGACAATTGACATTTTCAATGGAGCTCCCATCCTGTTGTATCAACATGTGCATTAGCTCGCTATTCCTACAATCAAATGCAATCTCACATTAGTTCATGGAAAGATGCCCGTTGATCTAGACATTATGTACCATTGTGCGAGGATGTTTCAAATTAACATCGATGTGGATGGCATTTGCGGAACTGTCGGTATGACCTACCGAGTGGTGAGTTCCTCAATCTTTGCCTTGAACAGATCAAGTTGTGAAGATACCGCAGGTTCGACGCTGAATAACATACACAAAATATACGATTGTGTCCATGTAGATGTCTAACGGACAGTAAATAGCGATAATCGTTAGGCTGACGATATATAATACACCGTAGTTAATCAATTTGGGCTAGTAATCTGACGACAATGTGTGACTAATTTGCAGGAATGACAATGCGACCAACCTGGTGATTTCCGCAATTTCATCTTTAAGCTGCTCTGAGGATTTGCGCTGTCTGTCATGATCAAACTATGATTGTATTTGAGTTGTACATCTTACATATAAATACCCAGAATATTGTGCCTACTTTGTGGACGTAAGTGGCATGAATTCCAGGAGTTTCTTTATTAAAGAATTAGCATTGGTTAGCATGTTGAATGAGGTGACTTACTGCTCTTTGCACTCATCAAGTTGTACTTTCAGGCTCTCATTTTCTGATCGGGACGTCACACAAAGGATAATAAGGATGTAGATACTCACAAGTAACTAGAGAGTTGCATTATATTAAGCAAAGTGTGAACCAGCTCCTACAGGAAAAAATGCACATACTAACAATAACTGGAACAGGCATGCGGCATCCGTCGACGACTAACGCCTGCTCCCGCGAGAGAGGGATTAAGTCAAATGTAACTTACCCTTGTTTAATCTTTCGATTTCTTCCCCATGGTTATTGGACGTCTTCTACACAGAATAACAAAACCTCAAATATTTCGAAACGTCCAAAAGTTTGAGGGTGTGTTTTTAATTTGCCTCTATAACGTAGATTGTAGTATAAAAAGTGTCGATTCGAACCTCCTTTTTCCCAAAGCAGCTCAATATACACGCCATGATTTCTGATTTCACTCCGCCAAGTGTTGTTTTAGAAGAGTAGATCGCCTGATAAAAGATGGAGCAAGCACGACATTGAACATGCCGCATACACATTCACTCACAAGTGAAAGGTGTTAGAGGCTTAAATTAGTCATGTTAGTGAGATACGTTGCAACGACGCGCTCGATAATGTAAACTTGCCTCGCCAAGACATTTGGTTGCGCATCAATTATTCGCAACCATTGTGTTCAGTCAACCATGCTTACGAGCGGTTTTATCACACCGCAGGCCCTTAACTGGAGTAATTGACACTATCCTGCACATAAGAAGCCTCTCGGGTGCTATAATTGACAAGTTCTGTTTCAAACTATGGGCTGATTGTCGGAAAAATCCTCTGCATGCACAGTCGCTTGTGTTGTCGCCATTAGTGACATGCTATTTGTTAAGGTGACATGTGAAATTGACAAGCCGTCGATAGGCTGTGCATAATGATGACGCATAACAACAAAAATCGCAGGAATGCCCTACGGTTGTTTCTACAACGACCCTCGTAACTGCTTTTGACGATTTATCGAGTCGATATTGTTGTAGTAAACAACCACCTATATTGTCAATGTGTCGATCCTGTTTCGGGCAAACCCACAGCCATCTCGAAATGGCTATGTATGATTTCGTACGTGTATAATCTAAAATTCATTAACCGCCTGCATACGCTAAAGTGTGACTGCAGATTGCAATATGTAATAACAACACTTAACATGACTAGACAGAATCCTTAAGAAGCAAGCCATATGTCTTAACGTTGGCAGACAGAGTAGCATTAATTGCTTAAGCTGACATTCAATATTTCCCATGAATTAAACACGACAGACCTCGTCGAGTCTCTATTGATTGGTTTCTGACCAGCTGGGTGGTTTACTTACTCATTCCCTTATTCATACATTCATTTACTCACTGATTCACTTACTTACTCACTCACTCTCTTATTCATCCACTCTCTATTTGCTCACTGATTCACTATCCTACATACTCGCCCGCTCACCCACTGACGGACTGACAGATAAGTTAACTAACTAGCGAACCAACCAACCAACCAACCAACCCAACCAACCAACCAACGAACCAACAAACTAACGAACTAACTAACTAACTAACTAACTAACTAACTAACTAACTAACTAACTAACTAACTAACTAACTAACTAACTAACTAACTAACTAACTAACGAACGAACGAACGAACGAACGAACGAACTCACTCACTCACTCACTCACTCACTCACTCACTCACTCACTCACTCACTCACTCACTCACTCACTCACTCACTCACTCACTCACTCACTCACTCACTCACTCACTCACTCACTCACTCACTCACTCACTCACTGGGAATCCCGTTAGTATGAGCCCCTTCGACTATTTCCAGTTTCAATTAGCCATATTGTTCTTTAAATTGACTACTAGCCACGACACGCGATATCGAGTCGCCGTGACGTGGTTATGAAGCCGATATGCCTAGAAACGTCACAATTCTTTGCGCAATCGGACTATTGAAAAAAGTGGTGCTCGAAAATGTGATTCCACATGGTTTGCCAGATTGTTAACTATCTTCTCATTGCTTAAAAGGCGACATTTAGGGCTATATATTTCACATTGTAGCAATTTTACATGAATATAAGTAAATTATCTTACTTGGTTTCCAATTTCCTTGCTATTCTACTTAATCGACAGGTGTGGTCTGGAGGCCAGGGAGTAAATGCATTGAAAAGGTTTGCAAACGCTATTTGAATACCGACTTCGAATACGCCTGCACAAAAATGGCAATATCATCACCCACACAGACATACCAGCATTCTACGCACACCGATAAACACCTACACGCTAGCCACGGCACGGTCGCAAGGAGGCGTCACAGGAAATGGTGGGCGAGGGATGGGGCTTTCACACACCAGTGCTGTCAAACGAACTTCATCAAAATGGCTGGGGTTGGTTGCCAGTAGGTCTTTCCGCTTGGCTAGTCAACGATGCTGGAGTAATGGGGCCTTCTTACGGTCCTTTTTGTTACCTGATGTTCACAATACGCGCGTTACTTTAAAACGGTCCCGCTGTGAACCACCTGACTTCGGCGTAAACCCCTACAGGAGAGGTTAAATGGTTCATGGTCATAAGGTACTCGCTCCCTACTTTGCACAATTCCAGACCAAGCAGTGAACTTTCTCCGTTTGTTAGCAGTTCGCAAAACTCCGAATCAGTTGTACAATGGTGGAGATATATTGAAGAAGGTTATCAGGATGCTTTTCATGTTGCTGTGGTAGGAGATGATGAGGACGATGGTAATCGTGATGATAAGGTGTAATATACTCGTTCTAGATAAGCTGCAGTATATTATATATTTTTATCAACTTTGACTATATAGTCCTTGTAAATCGAAAGCCCCGCACAAGATAACAAGACTATGCTCCCATATGAAATATACTGGACAGACTATCAAGGCTTACAAAGAGGAAATTGAACGGGAAACCAAACAGAATTTTCTCTTTCACCAATATAAAGGTTTAGGTATGGGGTTAGATATGGCGAAAGTTTGGTGTACATAACGGCGAACAACGACTTAATAGCAAAAACAGAATTAGGTTGTCACTTGGTGCAGAGAAACAGCCGAGGTCAAGGTTGCTGAGTTATGACATAATGTAAAGCAGTGCCACTCACAGCTCCATGAGAAGGTGATGTTTACAGCCGTAAAGCGAGTTGCGATTTCGACGACTTAGTAGGTTACGACTGGTATAGGTCGATTCCTCGAATGAAAAAGTTTATAGCTTCGCTTAGAGTGCTCACTCAAGCATCCGATTAAGAAAATATGTGAAGGACCCGCATTTGAGCCGCGGCGTGTGTGATGCTTTGCCATATCTAAAAAATCACATCGACAAATCAGATGGCCGCATATGATTTCATAATCACTGCACAGCTTAGCATAGCTATGACTTCTTTGCTCGAGACCTTCCCAAGTCCCTGGTAAACCAACACAAGTTCATGTCTAGCCCAAACGGTTATTGACGAATTGATGTCACAATCTACAGCGCAGACATGAAAGATCGAGCATAGCAAACTGTGCAGACGCCGCGAAAAGCGAACTGTTTTCAAAAGGTCTACCACGTCGGACAATTTATCAAGTTGACATTTATTTCATATTGCACTTCTCTATATCTAAACCTGTTGTGCGACTTGTATTGGCAGCTGAAAGGCACTCCGAAACGGCATTTTCGCGACCTCATCAATCGCAGTGACGTTAGCCAAGTATTCCCAGGTGCTTGTGTTTATCTCGTGGTAGCGCAAAACCGACGATTGCAGTGTACTTAAAATAGGGCAGTGATCACCGCAAAGCCTCTCGAAAAGAACCTCTCTATAATAATAATAATAATAATAATAATAATAATGGCATGGTACAGATATTGTATATTGATCAATTTCAAGTGCTGTTATTCAACAAAGAGTGAGGTGCCATCATAATGCGCTAATTAAGTACAAATGCGCAGCTAAAATCTCTTTGTTGGAATGACCTCGTTCAGTCAATCGAAAAGGATAATCGTCTGCGTTTTAACTTTTGACACATTCTTATTTAATTTCAAACAAATGGATATTCCCTTTTTCTCCATTTATCATATGAGGCGGCAGCTCCATCTGGTTAACCTTATCACTTAATGTTCACTCCATAGCTGTAGACACCATATGTCACATAAGCGGCGATGTGCTATTTAACCTATAGTTACTATTGCGCTACAAAACTCATCACGTAGCCGTTGCCCTGCTACAGCTAATCGGTTATTGTCCTTTATTTATTACACAGACATATGGAGACATGAGTTTAAACCGCAAATGAAAAAAAAAACCGCGTGCGCCCGTGCTCTCATAGCTGATGTCCTTATAAACATGGCAGCCATTTTTATTGTGCTGTCAAAAGATGATACGCACAAGTTACTGAAAGCATGTTCTTAATATTCATCAAATCAAAATGTTTCTTCATGTTGCATTTATGCAGCAGCTTCTCAGTGTGCGTTGAAATGCTGCTGATAAAAATATTTGAAAAACTTCAGGGGATAGAATGTGCGGCCAATCTTATGTTTTCTGTTGCGCATAACGACATTTTTACTTGCCGATTACTCTACCACAAATTCCGGCATTATTCACGTGAAATGTAAACCGAGACATCGATCATCTTGTAGAGAGGTTCAAGAAAGTACCTCTTATTAACATGGCGCGACACCTGTCGTTGATCTGGCTTAACTCATACAACCACCCCAATATTAATCAAGCTATATATTTTTCTAATAATTTGTAATGCCTGTTGTAGCATAGTGCATGATTACGTGCTACATAAAGCGCCATATATTTGTTGGCAACCATACTAGTTAAGATGCGGGCAACCACGTAAAGAGAAAAAACATCTATATTTATCAACACACTGTGTCTACATGATTGTGTTTGGCACCAAAGTCATATGATTATTGAAAGAATCGATGTAGGGTTGTTGTTGCAGTGACGTAAGTGCACCTTTAATGTAGTTCTTATTGGTCATTGCGTCCCGTCATGCCATGTTGCTGTGCTCTATGCTGCGTGGCATTTAATCACGATAATGGGTATCGCCTAGCTAGATAAAGCAAATGTGTGTTAATATACATATGCTATCTGGCCATGCATGCAAGACAACGCTTCTTCATTGCATTCAATAATCAAACATAGGTTATCATACGAATGTTGATAACAGCCTGAGACGAGTTTTAATCAAAGCACTCACTAATGTGGAATATAACATTCTTGAGCTGTCAGTGTACCGTTAGTGTGATACAGACTTGCTAGAATTATTTCAAATGTGAGATTAGTCTGATTTAACATTCAAACAACAACTCAATAGGTTAGGACTGTTAGATCGTCAAATATGGCAATCTTATACAGTTACACAAAATATGCCGCCGTGTAGTTGACGCTAGTGATGATTTATTGCTTCTGTTCAGATGCACAGTTGTGAAAGTTGACTGCACTGGAGACATCTAAACTTCCTCGATCGACCCCTGCCCTGAGCTAAATATGTGGGCCGGGGTCTGGTTTTAAATGGATTCTCAAAGTGATCTGTTCCCAGCTGCTCATACGGACTTTGCTGGCTTAATTCACAGCGCGGTCTTGAAGCACGTGCGTAAATCGGCCAATCGTGCCCAGCGACACATATCAAATATTTTAATATGAAACCTAAACTAAAGAAACGCGCTTTCATTGGGTGTCGGAGATTCCCGAACGACTACCAATCGCTAGGGAGCGCGCAAGTATTCATAGAATCACTCGGGGACGGCTGATTGTTCCTGTCTCTGAGGGCGAGTACATACACAAAGGATAAAATATTTATACATTAGAATATATATGACTGTACCATTTCGCTCAGGCTGGTAGAACGCTCAGCCAAATATTGCAGCTAAACATTATTTGGATTGATGCATCTAATTGCTGATTGGTGAAGCCAAAAACAAAATGAAATTGTTCATTTTCGACCCTTTTAAATATTATCATGCTTAAACTGCAACACTGTAGATTGATCCAACCTCGCACTATCGAGCTACTCTACATGATAACCAATCAACACAAATAATGTTTCATTGCGATAATGGTAAATTCGATGTGAGTGATGAAGATTGCTGTAAGCATTGGATGAGTACTCATTCAACTTGAATATATCGTAAAATGGTTGTTAATAGATCTAAGTCGACCGGATAACGGAAAGAGAAAATAAATAAGCTCCTTGGGATTTTTAATAAAAATCTCATTGTCATTAAAAGCCGTGTTAATAAGCATCATAAATTATAGTAAATGCAAAATGCAACGCAGTCACGAAGCTTTCAAGTACTAAAAAGACTGCCTTCATTACAGCTGACACAATGTATGAGCGTGCCTATACTATAACTAAAGAGAAACAATGTTGGCGATCGGAGTGGACGTTTTATCCCAGCACAATGGGTGTGTCAGTGACCGCTTTCATACATTCACCAGAGTGGAACTCCCTCACTACTTAATAAATCATTGATTTTTCGTCCCGTTGTACAAGTAGTTATTTGCTCATGTGATCACAAAAGCTTATTTTCTATTCATAATAACTTGCTACTCTCTTAAAAAACAATAATTAGAGGCTGAATGATTTTTCGTATCCAACCACGAGGCACAGTTGCCGTAGCAAGACAAATATGGCATAAATTAGTGCTTGAAATTGCATCCACTCTACTGCGTACATCGACAGGATAGGCATTATATTTGAACAGAACCTATAGTTAATACCGTATGAGAGAGATATATGTGATTGTATATTTTGCGACACAAAGACCCTGTTCGATAAGGAAGTCAGCATCTGGATTGGGCCTATGGAGTAATGTTTCCGGGAAGGAAAGTTTATCACAGACTCCCCACAGTATGCCGGGGATTAACTTATGTAAAGACTGGGCGCGGTAGTTTTATGTCTGATACATAATCAACTATTTCGCGCAGCAGCTTGTGGGACTCTATTTTTCGAAATGTTTTACCGAAAGCATGCATCAGTTGGCATTTTTATTTAAAGCAGCGATACTGTGGTTTTAGCGGGCATTAGGTCAATCAATGACTATTGGAGGGGAATGCTATAAGCATAGAAGTTAGTTATGATCACCAAATCCAGACATTGTATATTAAATAAGTAGTCTTTTGTGCAATGGGGCGTGGAAATACTGGTCATTATACGTGATATTATGCAAATGTCACCACACAACCGCAATTACTGGTTGCAGCCACATTTCTTTCTTCGTGATCCCGCAGCGGATGCGAATTAGATGGGCACATTGCATAATCAATACTGCGGCAATATAACACAGACTATACAATTGATTGAATTTCTTCCAATTCATTGCATGTGCTTGCCTTGTCATAAATGGACGCCTTGAGGTTTCCTTTTTCCTAGCACATAGTTAAATCACATTATTGGTTGCATGCGCATAGTTTTCAGGAATGGCGTTATATTGGTGTTAGATCTACACACCATTCATTATATTCTATCCTAACGGCTATAACGCGCAACTGCGTCGTAAACCCGGCATAACAATCCCGTCATTGTCCTGAATATTGAAATGCATTTCTGCTTTTTGAATGATAAGCATAATGAGTTTGGCCTGGAATAAATCTCAAGAAGCACAACTTATAGCTATCGTGTTACGGTATAGTTGGCACAGGGACGTTTAGCGGAGAAAGACATATTTTTCGTTAACCAACAACCTGCTGCTCCAACAACGGCTGCGGTCTCCTTTTCATTATTGTTATCTTCAACTTCAGTTGGCTCTGGCGGTTGCTCTGTTTGCTCTTTCAGTTTATAACAGCTTCTTTGAATATATTATCGTCTCTTGCCTACCGTCTGGTTATCGGAATCAGCGTTTCCATTCTCTTATTCATTGATGTGTTGAGTTTGACAATTATTTGCCAATTTCTTCAAGTGATTTGGCAACCCTAATCTTTGATGCCCCAGTTTAATATTTTTGCATTTTACAACTTAGCGACATCGAACATAACCGTGTAGCATCGTAATGTGAACAACTGAATAAATAGAATTGTTTTACATTTGTATTTGTTAAGTCGTTGCCGCCCTTGTAGCGGACCTCCTCTTGTCCAGCCTCTCTGTGTTTTCGACCCAACGACTACTTATTCCGTAAAATTGACTGATGTTCCGGAATTTATTACCGACTAGACCATTCAACTCACCAAAATATGATTGCACCTAATAAATAAGACCCGACTGCTTATGTATTTTTTATCATTTTTGTACTGTTTTTCTTAGTCTCAGCTTGTTTTTAAAACCTTATAATAGGATGATTTTGATTGACGGTGTACAGTATCATTATCTTATTTTGTATAATGATAACATCACCTACAAGCCGCAGGCCGCAGTGTCCGATATTGTTAGAACTATGTTGATTCGCGAACATTACGTTAATGATAATGACAAAATAGTAACAATCATCTTTCACATTCAGTGGATCGAGATGAAGTCGAAATTAAAACATTCCTCTTCATTGAAGATTTTGAAACTAATGCTTGCATTTATCATTTCAGATCGCTGATGTTTTGCTTAATTCACGCGTTGGAGAGAAAATAAATGTTACTATTTAATCATTTGGAGCTAATGGGATCATATATTTTTGTGTCCAACCATTTAATGAGGGATGCAGGTTGAGCACACCGAAGAGCATCGCAGATATCCATTCTAATTGTCATTCACGTTTCCTCTGGTTCTTGCTAGTCTATGTGAATTTATACCAGGAGGTTACATGGCAACTTTCTTTGCATGACTTAAATACTATCTTGCATGCTGCTAAAAAACCTTCCCATTCCCGAAGGGTCCGTATTTAAGTTGTCAAGTATACATCATATTATGGATAACTCAACTGTTTGGTTTGTACTTGTCTGTGATGTATGCAACTTGGCAAGCTACAGCATCATTAGTCGTCGTTGCGGTCTATGACACAATTATCCTTGTTTGTAGATGTTTTCTTAGTGATGCAACTTAAAAGATAGATAATCTGCGTTCTTCTCAAAGAATGAATGAAGTATTGCATTTCGGTTCTCAGTCTGTTGATGGTTTTTTTTTAACGAAATTAAACAGGTGCTATTTACGAGTGAAGCGAACGATGTGTTACTGACGTACGACCCTATATATCAAAACGAGCATATCAGTTATTTCGAAAGTTATTAGAGAGAGCGCGCGGAAATACGGGCATCAGTTGCACACAAATCAAGGCGCTCACTTCATTTCGCGGTACATTTGTTTACACGAGACACCTTCTACAGTAGAGGATCGCTATCAAATTGTGGCGCCATGACAATGCTCACAACACACAGGCAGTGTGTAAATATTCAGTAAAGTGTTTTAATTATAACACATCTACCCTATAATATATCAAATAGCGGAACGAGAAATCGTTATCATCTTATGCTTGGGCTGTAAGCTAGTTCCCATATCGGCCGCACCAACCGATGTAACTTAACGCACCCTAGCAGAGCTGTTGCTGTAATTGGTCGCAGCTTATATTCTTAAAACAACGAATGTTATGTTGTGCTTCATAATGTATCCGTCTCTACATCCAAAAGTCATCGTGTAGCTCGTCTCCTGAGCGGGGAATCCTACGTGGACCGCAAGCATTGATCGCACAATTATATCCATGGGACTTATCGCAGCTGTTTTTGCCGAAGCTCGAGGCGTTACAGTTCACATAATTATCCCTAATACTATTAAACACATATTTACTCAACAATGAGAATATTCACCCATTCACGTTAAGCAATAAGCCTTCTTCACATCGCGAGTTCTGTAATTGCCTGATGGGTGCTGGAAAGAATATATTAACGCAAGCAAGCCAAAATGGATATGAGGTCATCTGAAATTTTATCTCAGTTTAACATGAATCATGTGATCTGGATCTGAGGGTCACACATAGGTTTGGACATGATGAAGATTAAGTGCCAGTTGTGTGAGTAGGCTATATAAATAACGCATATCAATGTCATTAAATCGACAAACAGCTGCTAAAATATATCGGAGGCAGGGTGGTAGGTTGATTATTGGATCGAATTTATTCTCGAACGCTGAAAAGAAAATCTTGCATTGGTAATGACATGGGTAGTATATAAGTAGCTCTTGTTGTTGCAGCAACGGGTGCTATCGAGTTACACTGTCTGAATCTTTGTTAAGTTCTAATCATTGCAATCAACTATTTGATTGGATGTTTTTCTTCATTTCGTAACTGCCATCGTGAATAAAGAATGAAGAAGAATAGTAGAATTTGGTTGGTAAAATGTTGATGGTTTGGCCCTAATCCGATGATCGAAGAGTCAGTCACTATTCAAACATTCAATGGCTAAGTGGACCGCTAGAACTACAAAACGAAAGATCACTATTCATTGTCGTCAGAACAAAGGCACTACTGTAAATCCAACCAAGCGTCTGTCATAAATCGTACCATACGTCAATAATGCTACAATAAATCGGTCCATTATATCATATTTATATATATATATATATATATATATATATATATATATATATATATATATATATATATATATATATATATATATATATATATATATATATATATATATATATATATATATATATATATACGAATGCAACCTTTTTGATACGATCGACCAACTTTTTAAGTGCTTTGTTCTGCAATTTTTTATTTAAAATTGATGTTACCTTGTTAATTATCTCCATTTACATTTATCCATTGCAAGGTTTTGACCCCTGCATCGCGCAGGTATTAGTTAGCGACGTTTGAAAAAATGTATATATTGGACTGACGATCATTTTGGTACTCCGCATTTAACAGCTTGTTTCTCGTTATTATCCGATATATCATAATCCCAACTTCTTATATATTGCGTAGAATTACTTCCTTCACAAATATATTCTATTTACGTGACATTCGATAGGGGGAATAAAAAAATATATATATTTGGTTTCGACGTTTTCCAATGAGCTGGAGACAGATATATATTCGCCCGGACAAACCGAAATGCTTCGGCTGGTCGGATAATTCGCAAGGCACCTCGTGCTTTGAGATGAAGTAGCGTTGCTGGCCGAGAATATCTTATGATTTGGTAAGCAATAACCACAACTCGTGAATATATATGGCGCAGTTTGTCAGGTTGACAGTATCATTATTATACGTCCGCGTAGGGCTAAATCAGATCTTTCTTTGAAGCAGAGAAAGTTTATATATTAGACTGTAGGACAACATTATCTTGGAGGATCGTTTTTAACTGGTTGTGTCATGTGGAAAGATAAAGGTTCTATTCCACAGATAGATTACTATCGTTTACGTAGTAAGAATATCTCCTCGAATAACACCCGCTTTGTTGCATTCTGAGTATCATGACCGAATTCTACCGTATTTGTTAAAAGATACGGGATAGAGAGAAGAGGTGAGTTTCCCAAACAATGCAGGTCAAATAGTTCATTGGGATGTTCCAATAAGCAGGGTTGATAGATTCAGCGGGATGGTATAAAAAAAAATTTAAGCATGGCAACAGTTTCTGTCACACACGCCAAATGACTGCATGTGAATCGTGCAAATGACTACAACAGTCCAATTGATTTTGTAAATCAGGTTACTACTTAGGCAAAGAAACTATTTACGACTTTCGATCTCTCACATCCATGCTGTAGAGGCGATGATCCGTCTGTGAAATTTTCGAGGTTGAGAAGTCAAAATGACTTCGGAACTCGCTATAAACTTACAAAAGACCTCCATGCCAAAGAATTTTCGAAAAAATGAAAGATTATATGACAAAATGACACGAGGACTGTTTCTATTACTACAGTTTTGTCTAATTGTTCTGTTTGAGCACTAAAATACGGCACATCATGAAACTTTGTTCAAAAACTCAACATGGCCGACTCCCACAATGCAACATAATTTGATGGAGCTCGTGATTTCTAACAGAAAGCCGAACCAATACAGGTCATTGTTATATTCAAACCTGCAGTATAAAACAGTATTATATCATCTCTGACCCATTTTCTTCGTACTTCACCCGTAGACGCGCGTCCAATTGAAAAGCGCGAGTTGCTTGCTGGCTCCTCCATTCGACCTCGCCCCACAGGCACAACATTCTGCAACCTCTGTGATATCTGTTTTCGATTCTCAGGGTAGCCATGTTGGACAACAATTTTAAAATTGTGTTGGATGTCGATGATTCTGTTGATTAAGGAGTATGACTGTTGTTGCACTCTAGGCAAGATTGATGTTAAGACATTTATGGATATGAAAATCTATTTTTTTTAAAACTGCCCCTGTCTGCATTGCGAGAAGGAGCAAATTTGCTTATAACGCTCAAGATTCTGCCATACGGACCCTCGCCCCTAAGGTGGCATCAGATCATAAAACACCAGGGGCGAGTGCCTTGCCTAGTTACTTCCATATCTAAAAAACGTGACCTACTCAGACTCGCCAACCTTTGACAAAGTCGCAATATGAAATCTCCCAAGGACGCGAATCGTGGCCATGACGTCGAAGCTATATGGCGTTGAGAGATTTCTCGGGGAAAATTAGCTGAATACATGGTGTCTTTAAATTAACCGTACCATTTCATTCTTGGTCCAACAGAAGAGATAATCATACGGATGTGTTAAGGTGAGTCTCCTTTATGTCGATCCGAGTGATAATCTAAAAGTTATTCGAGTTTCGGAGAGTTATCCGGTTTTGAAGCGGCAAAATCGACAACTTTTATGGCCTCGATATATTAAAAGAACAAAATGTATCATTGCATCGTTTGTTGTCAGTGGTCATTTACATGAGACTACCAAACGGCCCAAAAGCGGCTCTGTCCAAATTAGATCGGCGCCGCGTTTGTACTTCTTACCCCAGGTCGAAAAATCGTGGTATCGGTCCGAATGACAACATAAGTTTCATGAATATTTTTGAGCGCCTATAAAACCGTCAATTCATGTCCGATGGTATTACAAATAGGGTCGCGTATACTCTATGACAGTTTAAGTCGGATGCCCAAATTTCAATCAAAGTCTAGTACTGTGGTGCAGATTTGAGTTTAAATGGTCAAGTGTGCAATTTGATTGAATGAGCTTATGTGTCCAGACTTCGTAGGTAGGACATAATGTGAATACAATTTCTTCAATATTCATTTTGCAGGTGTGACAGATAAGTCATCATTTCGTATGGTAACTTATCATTTCATCTATCAGTAACAGCGTTCCCCATTCCCCGGTTTTATTGACTGAAGTCTACACTAGAACATTTGACATTTCTGCAGTTATAAGCATATTAAATGTGGTTCTCATTATTATGATAACAATGTATGAGCTAGGTCAACATTTTTATTTATTTCATCTTCGTGCTTTGTGTGAGGGGTTTATTAGCTTGCGCATGGTAGCCAGCACGCTTTGCGGGTAAATCCTAACGCCATGAACGACATGCGTAGCCCATTGGAGTTTGTCGGCGAGGCTTTGCAACCGCTTTAGAAAGGCGCGGCGTTTTATGCGAATTTGCTGCAGAAGTTGTTTGAAGGCCTGGGACTTGTCGAGCGGGAGGCTGAGAGTGCAATCGTGGGTGTCGATTTGAAGGTCATTTCTCGTAGTATTTGTTTCTCTACCTCGGGATGTGCTGCAAGGGCGGATTTGTAGTTATTGGTATTTACCTGTTGATGGGGCATGTCATTAATAATAGGGAATGAGTGATGCCGGACAAAATATATTGATGGTCAGGGTCGTTTTCCAAATGCGTCTGCCATGCGGGAAGGTGGTCGGTGAGAGATGAGGTGGGGGTGGGGGACAGGTATGTCTAACCCCTCGCAGGCGCGTTTTTTGACTGCTCGGTTCTGGTATTTGTGTGCTGCAGCTAGCTATGGGGTTCACCCCAACCGGGTACACTGCAGCGATGGGCGTACCTACAGGCTGTGCCCCAGTGACATATGCCTGCATTAAACAAGTGGCATATCTCGTTTGGGTGTCTGGTACGGGCGCTGGAGGAGAGGACTGACTGACGAGATGAGACCTGCAGACGGGGGCGAGTTTCGAGGTAGACTTCGACGAGGTGTATGTTGTCTTGCCCCCATTTGCATTTAGTCTGTGACTGCTATTTGCGATACTCCTTGTCGTATATGAGGAGCGATTGCCAGGTATACTTGGTGGCCAGCTCGGCAATCTTCTCCATATAGTTGAGGTACAAGTTAATGTCCTGAAAGCTGTAGCGGCGTGGTAGATTTCAGGCGGGGTTTGCTGGCATCTGATTGGAGGACGACGCGCTCTTCACCGTCACTGAATATCACGCGCTCCGATGACGGGAGAGAGGGAATGAAGTCCGTAATGGCCCGGTGAAGAGTGAGCTTAGCAAAAGGATAGTCACCTGTTTCGGCTTGTTTGATGTTAGGTTGGATGAGCTCTGCGACACTATCAACGCAAACTAACGTTGAGGCACCCCCCCCCCCCCCCACACACACACTCCACAATAAAATAACCGGTGGCCGGTGACATAGCAGGAGGCCAAGGAAGAAGGCAGTCCGGATGCCATAAAACATCAAAGGTATCAGTTGGACACGAAGACCCCCCAGCCCCCCCCCCCCCCCCCCGCAGCGTCGCGCCCGTCTGTTTAATTCCTTACAACAAACGTAAGCATGTCCTTGACTAAAATCGGACTTGACCCAAATCGGACATGTCTTAAATTGGACTTGACCAAAGTTTGGACTTGACCTAACTTGGACTTGACCCAATTCGTGATGCAACAGCGATAAGTGTATAATATTGAAAATATGCAGAAGCTTTTAAAATGATTTCCCGTATAATACTTAATTCAATAACCCCGGGTCCCTCCATGGAACTCACGTAATCTACACATGCGCTCTTATTCTCAATGACCCCGCCTTGTTTACTTTCTGTATGGTCATGTGACCAAAATAATCAAATGCGACCGTAAAAGTCAAGTACCTTCTTGACAAACTACTAAATATACATTATTCACACAGTATACAACACTGTTGGATCATTGAATACCATATAATAACAGAACACTTGATATAAAAACCCATTCCTACAATCAAAGCTACCAAATTCACTCTTTGACCCTAGCCATGATAATCTGGCTTCGAACTTTGACCCCAGATGAACGACAGATCGGCGAAATATAGAGCAAAAAACTAGCAGACGATTACCAAAGTCAATTCACATAAAACTGCCAATCGGACAAATAATGATCATTAGAATTAAATTTAACTTATTTTATCACAGCCCTGGTTAAGAATGATACGTTTGTTACAGTATTTCGGCTAATAATGACATTTAATAAATTACGAAACTCGTAAACAATAACTCTACATTAGGCCGCCTACTTCGCAACTTCGCGGAAAGCATAGAAATGTGTTGTTAAATACGGATTTCCCAACAAATACATTCTGACATGGACGGAAAAGAAGCTGTGTCGGTAAAATAATATACTCTCTCTATTACTGCGTGTTCTGTATTACCTAATCTGCGATTTTTACCCCTACCCGGGCCGAATTTATATCCATGACCCAATTCCCTCGACGGACGAGCGCGATCAGCTGATCCACAATTTAGGCGTTAGCAGTAGCCCAACAGACCAACAGTCGATCGGGTACTCCCTTGTTGAGCGCCAGCTCCACTTGGTTCATAAGAGCTAGTTAGCCGCTTTCGTTTCAATACTGTTGGATGGTTCTGTTAAGTTGAAAAACAAATTGTTGTTTGACAGACTTGTTTTGCTATTATAGCTAAGACTGTTCGGTGATTTGTAAATGCAAAGAGAACTTGACTATGAAACATCAACTTAAAAATTTTAACAATTAATGGATGCCCTTCACTCCCTTCACTAGGCTTCAGCCATGAAGATCGATATGATGTTATATGGACATTATGGTCAGACATAACCATAACTGCAGGATTCTGACAGGTAATGATATCGTGTGAGGGGATAGGAGCTACCTCTATCTTTTTTTGTTGTCGTGTTGGGTGACAATAAATATCTTTTTGAGTTGTACAAAATCTTGCTCAAGATTTATCATGGCGCAGTCGGCAGGATCTGTCCGTCGGCAGGATCTGTCCTGTAAGTAACCTGAATATATTCATATCAGCCGTACGTCAACCGTATACCCGTTATTAAGCATCGACATTCACAAGCGGGCGACAATAGCGGTGAAACTTTGAATTATCGTGAGATGTCGGAAGGCCAGGGTAACCCCAGCACAATCGATGATACTCTGGGCGCAGGAGGTGACCATCTGCCGTCAGTCACCATATCGTGCCAGCAACTCAGTGACCTTGTAAATAGCGTCAACACTATGGCATCCTCCTTGTCAAACCAACTCCGCCACAACTCTATATCACAGTCCCAGCTAGCCTCTGTCAAACGCCATGACCGCCCCAACATCGACCTGAATTGCGCTGAAAGTAAATGGGCTTTCTTCGTCAACGAATGGCAACTCTACAAGCGTCGTGCGCAACTTCCAACATCGTCCCCAGAAGAACTACGAGCTTGTTGTTCAGAGGAGCTCCGTCTAGAGCTTTTCAATTATGTTGGCCCGTCAACCATCGATTCCCTGGATGAGTATACTCTGCTTAACCACATACGACGGTTGGCTGTCAAGGGGAAGAATAAGGCTGTCCACCGCCAAGAGTTTTATACCCTCCACCAAGACCCCGGCATGCCCGTCAAGAATTTTTCTGGCACAAAAGCTGTGCACTGCATCTACGTGCCCCAAGTATTCCGTAAAAGTGAGCTATGCCACCTCAATGATATCAGATCAGCTGACAGTGGGGATACACAACAAGGACATGCAGGGCAAGGTGCTACCTAAAGACAGCCAACTTCAGTCTTTCGCAGCTAAATTCGATCTCATTCAAGCACTGGAAGATGGCAAACGTGCTAAGGAGTAACTCAGCAGCGATTCAACCCTTGCCACCCAACAGTCGAGCTACCGCAAACGACGTGGCAAACATGAGGACGGCCATGCAGGCAGCCCTCACATGACCCCTGCAAACATGTCTGCCTGGCGCTCGAGACAGCACCCCCTCTCAAATCACAAAGCTGTACGCGAGAGGTTTGTTGCTCCCCACATGGAATGGATTGAATCAGTCGGCCGCTTTGCACACAGACGCCCTCACCAACTACCAAGTCTATCTGTTACAATCAATGTTCTCCCTGACACGCATGCCGCCTTTCACTGCCCTCTGGACAGGGAGGCAGCATCACTATATAACAAGTGCATAGAGGCAATTGCTGACACTGGGGATCAAACCTGTGCCTGTGGCATAGATGTCCTCCACTCCATTGGACTATCAGAGAACCACCTCGTCCCTACTTCTCATTCCATCAATGGTGTCACAGCTTCTGCAATGGACATAGCAGGAGTTTTATTTGTATATGTTACTGTGAATGGCGCTACAAGCAAACAGGCTTTATATGTCGGACGCAATATCAAGGGTTTGTTCCTCTCGATCCGAGCCCTGTTAGACCTGGGCATTGTTCAGCCATCATTCTCATTGCCAATGGCTTCAACCATCAATACTACAGTGACATGCACGTGTCCAAAAAGAAAGCCTGCACCCCCACGCCCATCTGATATTCCATTCCCACTAACCAAAGAAAATACACAGAAGCTGCAAATGTGGATCCTTTAGTACTATGCCAGCTCAACATTCAACATTTGCGAACATCAACATCTGCCTTGCATGTCTGGGGAACCACTAGAGATCCATTTCGGACCAGAGGCCAAGCCAGTAGCACACCGCACTCCTATTCCGGTACCCCATCATTGGAAAGCCCAAGTCAAAGCTGACATAGATCGAGATGTACGCCTGGGCATAATTGAAGCGGTGCCGTCTGGAACACCCACTGTTTGGTGCTCACGGATGGTAGTTGTACCCAAAAAGGTTCACCACGTAGGACAGTCGACCTGCAGGCCCTTAACAAAGCTACTTACCGTCTTACTCATCATACCCCCAGCCCGTTTAATCAAGCTGCACTAGTACCTCCCAGACATGGAAATCAACCCTTGATGCATGGAATGGCTCCCATTCCATGCGGCTGAACCCCAGTGGGGCCGCTTCAGGTATCTCCGAGCACCACAGGGTTCTCATGTGGCAGGCGATGGTTATACCAAAGCCCATGATGACTTCACCATTGATGTCGAACGCAAGACAAAATGTATTGATGACACCCTCCTATGGGACGACACCATTGAGCAGTGCTTTTGGTACACTGTCGACTACATATCATTGTGTGCCAACAACGGAGTGGTGTTCAACCCATCCAAGTTCCGGTTTGCTCAAACAGACATTGAGTTTGCATAATTCAACATCACATGGAATGGCATCAAGCCATCTGAGAGTCTTCTCGATGCCATTAGGACATTCCCTAATCCCAGAAATATCACGGATGCCAGGTCATGATTTGGACTAGTAAACCAAGTTGGCTACAGCGTTAATTCGTCTGATATAATGCGGCCCTTCCGTGACCTCTTGAAACCAGGCAAGTGGTATTTGACACAGCTTGTGATTTTGCATTTGAGAAAAGTAAAGATTCCATCCTACGAATAATCGAGGAGGGTGTGCAGTCATTTGAGCCCCACCGCCCGACATGCCTCGCCACAGATTAGAGCAAGACAGATATTGGGTTCAACCTCCTCCAGAAACATTGCCGATGTCCAATGGCTGAAGCACCTCACTGCTGTAAACAGGGCTGGCGCCGAATTTTTGCTTGGTCAAGATTCACAGTACCGGCGAAGTCTCGTTATGCACCCATTGAAGGAGAGGCTCTTGCATTTGCCTATAGCCTAGAGAAATGCCGCATGTTTGTTTTAGGCTGTCCTGATCTACTGGTGGTGACTGATCACAAGCCCCTAACTACCATCTTGGGCGAGGCCAGTCTTGAGAAAATTAAGAACCCACGTCTCTTCCGCCTGAAAGAAAGAACACTCCCATTCAGCTTCAACATCAAACATGTTCCTGGATCATGGCATGTTGGTCCAGATGCCTGCTCCAGGAATCCATGCACCCGTGAAGAATCAACAACTGCCTATTTTTGTGAATCAATCCGTACCAACGGTGACAGTTGGTTTGTTTGCTTGTATCGAAAGACATAATATGATGAAGTATTTTTCAATTTTGTACCACAACCATACCGACATTTTTGGAACATGGTCAGATTGTCATCAAATGATCAATTAAATGGTTCTGAAAACTCACACCATATTCAGGTCACATAAATATGAACAAATGTGAGGCAATGACAGATATATGCATTGATACAAACATTGTTCCTCATTGTTTACATCTGAATAAATGCATAGTCTGTAATGTGTCAATTATATTAATTTTGCAATGCATATTGTAAAATGTATGTGCTTTTGTTTATTAGATACTGAAACAGCAGCCCAAGCAAGTACCAGTTATGCCACAAGTCTGCCTAGAACAACAAACCATGTAGAACCATGACTTAAAGATGCCAACAAAAACAACTTGATTTCTAGTGACTCGGAGTCAGATCAGGATGTCTCAAGCAGAACATGCACCAAAGATACAAGTGAGTATTTTTGATCCCTCTGTGATATGTTAACTTGTGACAAGGTATAAACCAAAGAAAGGCTTCTTTGCATTATAAATGAATTCTAGTTAAGTGACCTTCATATAAAAGGCACTACCCACTGCATGGTCTATTAATGTCTGTGCTATATTATGAAAGTCATTACAAGTCTGCTATAACTAGAAAATAATAGCGAAATATGAAAACAATATATCAATGCACACGCAGACCGCTTCTAATGGGATACAAGGCAGACCCAAGCTGTACAACTTGCCTTCAGAAGTTATATTCAGATCCCCAGTCTAAGGAAACTACTCCCAGGTATGATATATATACTTCAGAATATATTGTATTAATCAGGATAAATTTGTTGCACAATTGTGGTGCAGACTGAATTGTTATTTAAGCTTGTAGAATAGCCATGCACCGCCATGTGATGTTTCATGATTAAGTAACTTTATCTGATGCTTTATCAGTAAGTTATATCTTCTATTCTCAGCATTACACTGCAGACAGATTATTACAAAAATTCTAGCTACACTGACTAAATGTACAATCTGCGTAGCTCTAAAATAATCTCTCTTATTGTTCTGTGCATCTTTCTGAAGATGTCCTGGTCAATCTAAAACCTGCTGAGGTGCTGCAATCTTGTGTTCAACAGCAATTTAGTCTGTAAAACATTTATGGTCACCATCTTATACAGAATGCATATGACACTATTCATTTGACACTACCCTCACACACAACCTCACTTTGACACCTGGAGTTGTTCTATACCATTCAATCAGACAATAGTAGGTTATAGCTGTACCAGCAAGGGACACTACCTAACATTCTGTGGGATGACCCATCAATCTGAACTACACATCTCTTGCCTCAAGTTTTTGGTCGAATAATAGAACTATTATCTATGGATTAGTGGTGCCAAGTAATTTGCTTAATATGTGTACATTTTGATTGTTTCAGGAAAGAAAGAAGTTCTTAAGTCACAGCTGCCAATGGGACGTTCCCTACTTTGAGAAAATATGAACGAGCAGCACAAGTTCCAATGGGCCTTGTACCACCTCTTAGTTATGCTTGAAATGTCATTAACTATGCATAATTGTAATGAGCTGTGCTGGTTCCAAATGGATGTGCCACAAGCTCTTAATTATGCTTGAAATTTTAATCTCTTTATAGTTTATAGACAATATTACACATGCCCAGTTTACTCAGTTAATGATGCAATAATATTTCATCATAGCTTTTGACAGCAAAAAACGATTTTTAAACTATGTTTACCCATGGCCTCAATGTTAAAATTATGTTTACCAGTGGCCTTGCTTGTTCCATAGCTGTGATATTAATGTTGTGTTACCTGCATTTCAAATCCAACCCCTTTTCAACAAATTATGGTCATATGAAACCTGTTCCCTAGGGAGAACTATGAATGTATTACTATAACAGATGATATAATCAGAAATAATAGAGATAACATAGCGGTAGTGCGATTATCATTAAGTTATAAGCGTATATTTCTATGAACTAGAGCAAAAAAAGCATGCCTGTCTGTGAGCTACATTGGATGAGAAAAAAACATTAACGATTAAGCGTTATGATGAACCACGGAGACGCCTCCATGGACAAACAAACAACCATATCGAGCTGAAGAGTGAGCAACAGGGATTTATATAAATCGTCTATTACTATAACAACATCGGTGTTGTTATATTTGTAGCAGAGGATTACCGTTCGATATAATAAATCCTTATGCGGAGTGTGTGCAAGATTGTGGCTTAACCTCGCTTGCAACATCGAAGATCACTTAGCGACGGAGCGTGCAGGTCTCGGACAGGATGTGGAATGATAATAAACTATGTTCGCGTTTTCTCAATGATAAGAAAGCCGACCCCTGTCAAGTTCATATTCAGACTCTCGACACATATTGCGCGTTCCATCCTACGAGTTCCTGTACGACTTCCAGTTCCACAGTGTGCGTATCTCGGTGTAGATATATCAATTCATGCGCCGGACCCGGCACTCGTGAGCGCCAGACATTTAGAGCCTTTGCTCCTCCATGTTTGAATTACGTTGGATAGTACTTCTTTCAATATGAAATAAATGAATCGTCGTTAATTAAACATACATTGCCCCTTAACTGCACGTTAATTCTATCGCTTATTATCATTTCAAATTAAGATTCCCCGTCACACAGACAGGGATGAAAGACATACCCAATGGCAGAGATGCAAACATTTAATTCCCGCAACAAGCTCATCACACTGGCGCATAATGGTTGGTTTTTGTTGTGTCTCGAAGCGTTCGGGTTTCTGTTATGCGCCAAAATAGTAGGTTTTTTGTGATGTCCCAAAATGGTTGGTTTTTTTTTATGTCTAAAAATAGTTGTTTTTTTGTGATGTCCCAAAATGGTCGTTTTTTTGTTATGTCCCAAAATAGTTTTTTTGCTACTTTCAAAAATAGTTGGTTTTTTACGTGTCCCTAATACCCGAATTATTTTGGAACACCCATTTTGGTACACAAAACATATAAGTTTAATAAAACAATGAAAATCCAAGATAAGTTTACTAAACCGAAACATGTTACAGACAGACCAACAGAAAACAAGAAATGATCATCGTATTGACTATATGTTTTGTCGCCTCCAATGTCCCAAAATGGTGGGGTTTTTGCTACATATATATATATATATATATATATATATATATATATATATATATATATATATATATATATATATATATATATATATATATATATATATATATATATATATATATATATATATATTTGTCATCATTTATCGAAATATATGTTACTTTTAGGGACGGATAATACATAAACATAATTTGTCGAACAGATAAGAATTCAAATGGCATTCATTGGCACCATATTAACACATTATGTAGCGCTCCTTCAGCCTGCAGCAGTTTACTTTATTTTGATTGCGAAAGGGTCACTCTGCACGAAGCAGTCTTTAAAGGTAAAATACCTGCACGCTTATACCCGTCCATGCACATAATTTTGTGTTAAACTTAATAACTTAGATTACTAAGGTGTGCATGCCAACATACTGTACAAACACACATTGTTTTAGACAAGATTGCCTGAGAATCGTACTTGCTTCATTAATTATTATTTTAACTGAACATGATTCTACACATTCATTAATCCATTAAACATATATCGATATATTAATTTCATTTCCTAGACAAGCTGTTTTAGTTCCAGTCTCAGACAAGTATTAACAATATGAAAATCAATAGCGATGCCATTACTAATTTGTTCTCTCATAACTAAGCCATGAGTGGCAAGTCTAGTTAATCCACGCTTGCATGTCAAGTTAAAATGTCCGTACAGGCATTGAATCATTGATGTGTGTCACAATAATTATCTGTTTTTTCTACATAACTACCTTCAGTGTGATTCAATATTTTATGTTAATTTTTCAGGCTGAAAAAGTGTTCGGTCATGGTTTTAAGGTGTATCCGAGCATATGTGTGTGCATGTGTATGTGCGTGTGAGTAAGTGTGCATGTGTGTGTGTGCGTGTGTGTGTGATGCAAAAGATAAAGTATATATATAAAAAAAACGTAGGTATGATCTGCGTCTGCGGGAAATCGCTGCCATTCAGCGCATTATGTAAAACATTTCCCCATCTCCCATGGTATATAGATACTCTCCCTTATTGTACCATATTTAAAAGCTTAGTTTTTGGGGATTGCCAATTGGATGTCCGAAGATTGTTGCCCGGAAATTGCATCTGCATTACTGTAGGACAACTAGACAAAACGCAACTAAATATATTTGACACTCGAATCGGTGCATATTTTTCCTTTTTGTAAATCCTGCGCGAGATTACCAAAGAGCTGTTAAGCCAAATAACTGTTCTTATTGATGAGGTTAAAATCCGCGAAAACTCTGTACTAACATCACCAAATCATGTTGCTAGCTAGCGGTAAACACGGCGGTACCTAATCAAGCGTTCATCTGTTAACATGTGCAAAACTGATTACGTGAATACATGCCAAATGTAATAGCGAGCGCCCTGCCGATGGATACCTTTCTTCATCTGCGGCATTTATAGAATTCAACCGTGAAGTCTATGTCTCTTATGCATACCTATGTATTCAACAATAATGACCTTTACTTCACATGAACGCAACAAAACTACTTTTCGCACGTTATTACCCTCTCGGGCGGCAATAGACTGGCGTTATGCTTATGTGTATAATTCACAACGAGCGAAGCGAAGTGACCCCAAGGCTATAATAGAGGCGAGCGGAAATTATATGTTGGGGCTTTTATTTTTTTATACATTTACTAACACTTGCGGAACTCGTTGACACCGATCAGGTTTAAGGATACAATAATATATTGATTGAATATATATTACACTAGTCTAAAAGGATAGTTCCGTGTTTCATATTTGGCAGACGCTTGGCGGTGCCGCAAGATATGTGGTCAGACACCTTTTGAGGAAGCTAAGCCATTAGCTGTCTGTTAACAGCACGATGTATGAGCCACATCCAGCACAACAAATATATCTTAACAACCCAAACTGGTTATACGTCGTACACAACACTTGGCTGGGATCTATACAAAATGTTTTGCAACACAGTTGCATTAATTCAATATAATGAATACGGCTGTCTATGTCCTAACCAACGTGAACAATGCCGGGAAGTGTTTACTGTGTGACGCAGTGGGAATCTTTTGACTCGTAATGCGCTGCGGTAAGAGAAATGTGGACTTTACTCTTAATTCTCCCTCTGCTAAATGTGTCAAAATATAATTTGCAAGAAACGGCAGTTTGATTCGCACGAAAGCGTTGCATCAGTTACGCCAGGGACAAAGAATTGAAGAATATAGCAGTGAATCTACCCATGAAATCCTCATCAACATTACAATCATCATCATTACAAGCACAGTTACTGTCACCATCATCATAATTGCTTTGTAAGCTGACATAAGGTACCCTATCATTGAATTGTTACTTACTGTGTCATGCTGAGATCAGAAAGACTAAAAAGATGATACACGGGACCATATAGAGAGAGATATATATATATATATATATATATATATATATATCTATATATATATATACAGATAGAGAGGATATATATATATATATATATATATATCTTTAGGGATATATATATATTTATATATATCTCGATATGTATATATATACAGAAATATATATATATATATAAAACATATATCTATATATGCATATATATAAATATATATATACATATATATTTATACAGATATATATAATTATATATACAGATATAAATCCATACATATTCATACATATATATACATACATCGTACAAATGTATATATATGCATATAAATATATTTATATATATATATATATATATATATATATATATATATATAATATATATATATATATATATATATATATATATATATATATATATATATATATATATATATATATATATATATATATATATGTAGTAGTATAGAGACTGGGGGTAAGACCACATGAGCCAGCGAACCGCTCGCACCTCCCCCTCCCCATACCATATGTTGCCAGGAGCCCTTCCAGCCCCCCATGGTCCAGGGTCACACTAAAGAGGGCGATCACCAGGACCCAGAGGAATAAGTTCTTCTAAACGACTTACGTGGTCCAAAAGTCCTCATACTTTGATTCCAAATCCCTCACCTCAATCTCAAGGTCCACCTTCTCCTCCCATATATGTTCCACACCTGTCCGCAGCTCGGCTACCACCATATGTTCATCGGTGCTCATTCTATACCTCAGTCCTCATCTGTTCAACAGATCGACGCGTGCCCATAAGCCAGAGTGTCTACGCCACCCGGAGCTATCCACCGCTTTGAGTCAAAGGGGGAGAGAGACACCTTGTTAACGTGGAGCCCATATATTTTGTGGCAGTGACTCCTGAGCATGTTTATTCCGTGGCGAAACTGCTTTTGGGCGAACAGCGACTCTACGCACTGAGCGTGCCGTAGATGCTTATTCACCACCACCTTCTTCACACCATTTGCTTTAAAGATTTCATCCTGACTCGACATCAAGATCGAGTACATCTTAGGGCGCAGACCAACATACTCCTTGATGGGCACGCCAGCGCACTCGGGAGGGATGAAGGTTACTAGTGTCAAAGAGATGGGCATCTTCCTTCATGTCAGCATACACGTCAGGCGTGCGTATCTCCATAAGCAGAGAATCCGTATCCGTGTACAACAAGCCAAGGTTCTTGCCGTATCTGGGCTTTATGGTATTGTAATAAAAGTCGTACATCAGGTGCGTAGAAAGGTCGAGTATACACATACCCACATACACCGGGCCTTTCAGTACCAGGTGAGTCCATAGAGCGCACAATCTTGACATTGACCCGCCTGCAGGGGTTCTCCATGGTCTTGCCGAACACAGAGTTTTTCATTAGCTTATACAGGTCCTTCTCAAAGTCGCTGGTGGCCACCTTACGCAGATCGGTATTCATCCGAATGTAAGGCTCCATCCAGGGACTCTGGTTAAAGATAAGTGCACGATGGATCTTGGTAAGTCTCATCCCCAAAGACAGATACAGCTTGAGGTTCCTGTAATGCTCCACATACTTCTCCTTATTCCGCAGGTTGGGCACCAGCTTTTCAACCTCGCCCAAGGTGCCACCCAACTCGCCCAGGAGGTTCTTCTGATAGTTTGACAACCAGTCTCTACAATAAGCCGCTCCGGAGCCAGCGGGTAGTCGTTGTGCTCGTCATGAAGTGCAGTAGGATACTCCAAGTCAACCTCAAATATGCATCCAGTCTCAGCATCATCTGGGTGGTCCTGTATCTGTAGATCCTCCGGCCGAGCCACCCACTCAATACCCGCAGTTGGCACAGGCTGACTCATCGCCCACCCATACAAATTGTTAGCATCAAGGTTCTGTATGTAGCTCGTTGGTTTATCTTGGTCACATCAGCCAGGAGCAGTATATCTGTCCGCAGGTACAGGTCGTGGTAGTCACCATGTTATTACACCCGAACACGCTCCAGACCTTTTGTGCGTGGGCATAGTCTACAGCAGATATACCCTCCTCAGAGAGCTTGCTGTAGAACTCCTGGGTTGTCGGCAGAAATGAATCAAACTCATACCAGCTGTCCATGAACTCATAGGGGAAGACTCCCTTACGCAACACCAGCCGCCGCTTCATCTGGTCTGCCTCATATTCCGCCGTCACAGCAAAGGCATCTGGGTTGTTAGCAGACACCAGCTTATCAAGCGAGGCCAGGAGGAACTGTGCGCTGTCAATGAAGCGCAACTGTCCAAGCGACAGGGAAATATATTTCTCCATGTTGTTGGGGATACAGTTGATGTTCCCCTCCACTTTGCTTATACCCTGCATCAAGAGATGGGAGTCATAGCCCCGTTGGTTATAGAACACCACAGGGATGGGTGTTGTCTTGGAACTCAGCCGAAGTTTCAGGTTACACACGTTATGGGCTGGCCCTCTGAACAAGCCTGTTATATGGCAGTGATCGCGGACATAGTCACAGCCCAGTTTTTTCTTGCACACATGACAGTGGTTTGCAGCCTTATGTGCCCTTCTATCCTCCCGAGTCATCCGCCAAGTGACGGACTAGGACAGAACTGTTTTGATCTTTTGCTCCTCCGGCTGCAGAGCCTGTAAGAACTTCTCCACAGAATCGCTTCCTCTGTAAACGACAGGGGGTTCGTTCTTGCCGTCACAACGAACAACCACGTAGCCGTAGCCGCATCCTTGGTGTTCCTGCGTTCTCTGCGTGTTGCTCTTACCAGGATTAAGCGCACCTCAAAGTCAGCATAGATGACGTAGGGTTCAGCAAGCTGTTTCTGCCAGTTCTGGAAGGATAATATGTTCTTCCCTTCCTCAGGCATATCCACTCGCACAACAGTTTGCCCTATCCCCAAGCACACAGGCTTATGCGCCAGGAGCAGACCCTCTGAGGTTTATCCATGCAGACATAGCTCACAGAAGAATTTGCGCTCTTTATGTTTGGTCTGGTCATACAGAAAGCGGTTCAGGTCGGTTAATTTGATTTGCGTGGTAATGACTTACTGATGCGGTGTACGATAGTGGTCTTCCCATCCCAGCCAAAATAATTTAAGGCTAGGTTAGCATGCTTTTCTATCTTCTCAACATGCGACACTGGTGTAGGATGTTCTACACCTGCACCCTCCAGCAGATCCAAGAGCCACTGAATGTTATATTTTGATGGTCGTTGTAGTTTCTTGGCAACCGGGTGCAGAGCGGCTACAATAGCCCATAGAATTCAGATGATGGCCTGCTTAGCTTATCGAGTACATAAAGGCAAAACCGAACTTATTTGCAAACTCCTCATGAAAACATGTTTCTGAATCAGCCGCCATATGTTATGCCGATGATTGCACACCAGGAACTTAAACGCTACCAGAGTCTATAATAGCTCATTTATTTATTGTTCGGTGATATAAATCTCACCAGGTACAACCGTATTACAACCGTTTCATTGTTATATACAGCTTATATAAATTATCATTGCAGAGTTATCATCTATCAATGAGTTACAGCTGGTTACATCATATGTCCTTTATACTGTTAGAGACAGTATATTTTGCTGAATGCCACTATGTATATGGGTTATAATACAGCAAATCATTGCATCTCCCTGAAGCCTGGTCAAGCGAGGTTGTATGTCTTCCTGCACTCATTTGCATCAATCACGTATTATCATTGCACACCAAACCTAAATGATATCATTTACTTGTCCCATCAATCATTCATTCTTTTTATCATCTGGACTATCAAGGGATTTAAGAAGTATCCATGTTTTTGGCCAAATATCACATAATCAATATACGTTTGCAGACATCGTATAACAGCACGTTCATAAATTGTTCGGCGCGATAAACCTATCCATCCTAGCCCTGCATTGAAACTATTCCATTCTTTAATGTAAATCAAACAGCATCATGTTGCTTCTTCCCTTACGATACATGACTTTTTGCCACAGATATAAGGCTTAGCATTGTTAATACATAAGGAGACTCTCTCACTTATGTGGATCCATAAAAACGTCATATTATGTCAAACCAAACATCAATGACAGCATATATTTTCTTCTTTAATCATGAATTATCTGGTCTATCGCGGGATATAAGGATTATATTCTAAATGCAGGGCATAGGTGTGTTGTTTAGTCGCGATCCACCTTTAAGTATGTAGCTCATTTATGCTTTCATACTCCCATTGCCACGGATTGCGGGCTTAAACACATTATCTTACTCTAGAAAGAGTAAGCTCTAGTGTGGTTATCGTAAGCTTCCATGTACACAGGCAGATAATCATTATTGCACACAAATACGTCATGCCAAGGATCTATTGTAGCACAATGTTTACTGCACCCACGGTGCCTAGGTTTGGTTTTCATCAATCACATGTCAGCCTAATTTAGCGGTCTTTGGTGAGCGGATATATTTGTCCACTAAATCGAATCAGCCTCGGCCAAAACTCGAGTCAGACAGAATCAACATGCCGAAGTCGGGAAATCACACCGAACCTTATTCTACTTATATATTTAGTGTTGGGACGCCAGGTGCTCCTCTGATAATGTTTTTAGGACCGTATTTAAATCTTACTTTTTGTTGATCCTCGAATACTGTTAATGCATTGCCTCCGGTTGGTACTAAAATAGCGCTTGGTAACTGTTATAAAATGGCTACATGTACACATATACTAGTAAGTACGCCACTAATGGAAAAGCGTTCTCTTGAATAAAATAGAACTAGCTCATCTCATATTTCGCAACAAGTGAGGAGTTTTTATTTCGCTAATTGTACTGCCAAATAGTTAGATTCAGATTCTGCTTCTTAATCGACAATATTAGAATGATAAGTGCAGGACATCTGCACACTTAAGCTTATTAACAGTTCTTCCCTTGAAATGAAAGTATCGGTAGCAGTCTTGGGTACCTTTATCTATATTTCCATCGTCTTATTAGTAAGCCTATTGCTGATATGTTGGAGCAACAGTGTATTTTTCCAACGGACAAATGTTGCATATAGGGTGCCTATTCATTTTTAACACAACCATCATCCGGCTTTTTTAGGCAAAAGGGAGCGTGATTTTTCCTAAGGCGGCTGGTTTCTGCCTACATATGATTGGCAATCCACGAACACTTACAAAACGTCCATATAAATTGGAACGTCGTGACAAATATTGCTTCGAGCGTGGATGCATATTCTTTTGTTATCATCAAAGAAAAAAAGTACTATGCCATAGCTTTTTTTTTTGGTGGCCTACATAAACACACGTGCAATTCGTAATGAAGTCGTCGCATAACGATAAGCATGAGCACATCGATATTGTACGTATAATGCTTTTAGCAAGCTAGACTTTTGATTCTTAAAAATGTTATTGTCGACAATACATATATACAATATATATGAATATCAATATATATATATATATATATATATATATATATATATATATATATATATAAAAATATATATATATATATATAATTAATATATAGTATATATATATATAGGTATACGAATATATATATATATACTTATGTATATACATATATGTATGCATATATATATATATAACATATATATAGGCATATATATATATATATATATATATATATATATATATATATATCAATATATATATATATATATATATATATATATATATATATATATATATATATATATATATATATATATATATATATATATATATATATATATATATATATATATATATATATATAAGAATGAATGATCAAGCGTGCTACGCATGCGACACAATGGAAATGTTTGTTTTCCCGCAGCAACGCTTATTCCATTACCGCGCATATTTCAAGTGTATGCCATCTAAAATGTCTATCGATCATACCTGATGGCTTTACATACTATGAATGGAATGGTGGCTTCTTCATACAAGCCCAAGCCGTCGAAGAAGAACATAAATTGGCATTATTGTCGGGATGCGCATATAGATATGACCAATGGGCCACACCTGATACCATCGTTTTTGTCACCACCATAACAATGACTGGGAGCTTTAACAAGACAATTAATAAATGATGAGATGCATCCACACTAGCGTCCGCGCGGTCAGAACCATAATATACATTGTGACAAAAGAAGAATATTTATCCCATCAGAGAAGTGATCCTCGATTTCAATATCACTCAGCCAGGTTAGGTTTCGTCATGGAACATTGCAGTCAGTCTTCGTTAATTGCGGGTGAAGGTTCACAATGTTGGATTTAAACATTTTCAAGGTAAAGTGCTCGAGGTGGTGGTCATAATGTGGGTTTTTTTATGTGCAAATGCCTTTGTAGTTTGTGGGTGCCTTCGTCCACAAATATGAGTTTCTCGCAAAAACCATATTGCTGGCTTGATTCAACGTATTGGCAGTAACTGCAAAACTCCAGAATTCGTGCTTAAGAATCGTGATACCTGAGGCATGCAAATCCCTTCACACCCCTCACGATGTAGGCACTATCTAGTTCCGTATTAGCTTGCCCAGTGGTATACAGACGTGCATCTTTCGGTTACGATTGCATCTTGTCGATGAGGTGCTACTGGAAATGAGCAACAGAATGTCGATTCGTCATAGCCTGAACTGATGTCGCGCGCGCAAGAAGAAAAACCAACCTTTGGCGTTTTACTTATTTGCAATTCAACTGCGCCAGGTAGAAAACCACTCTTTATTTAAATCGCAACCTTGTGGCCTATCAATTTGAATTAATTACTTATACAGCGTGGTGTGTTTTCGCAATTGCATAAAACACGGTGAGGGTTTTAACGCAGTCTACCGTGTCGTTTCCCTGCCTATTTATATCCTTCCATCGATCGTACATAAGCTATACACAGTCGCCTGTTTCGCAGGCATCAAGAACATTCTCATTTTACCAGTTGGTCCTATGGACGTTTGCTGTCGCCCTTTGTTGCTGTTGCAGGATAGTGGTAACTGAAGGGCTGCAGCTGGGTCCAGTGCCATGAAAATCACCGACCATAAATGATGACAATTATAACAATACTACAACGATGTGGACATTTATTCGGCTTCTGAGAGATGCCACAGGAGTAGTGAATTGACGGAGATAAACAATCAGGAATGATTATTTCAACTATATAGTTAAAAGTAAATGGTAAACCAATTAGCACAGTTAATTGTGCAATGGCTATGATTAAGTATATGTACACTTTTATTTAACATGACCAAAGTGTTTGTAATAGTTTGGATTTCCAGTTAAAGCAGCCTGTTCATGGGCTGTTGGCAGGCCATATGATTTAAACCGGCGGAGTGAGTGTTGTTTATTCGCAAATGTGTATTTCAACATTGCAAATAAAAAGCAAGACTTCCAGTTTGCCTGACAACTCAGTGATCATTTGTGAACATCAAGTTCACAATGATAACCGATGGGTTGGTAAGGGGTGTCCCACATTTCACAAAACCATACGCTGCACAATGCATAGACGAAAACGTTTGCATAAGATACGACTTATACAATAACGCTTCAATAAGTCTTAGCTAAGTGGATCACAGGGTTAAGTAACAAGGTGATGGAGGAAGTTTGCTGTCGCCTCGCCGTGCAAAAGTCGAATAATATCAATAGTTTCCCGTTGCTACCAATACAGAGCGTACATGATCAGCATCTATACACAATTCTACAATATTCTGCTTGCAGACGGACATACGTGTAATAGTGCAAGAAAATAACATCGCAATCTCGCATAAATAATGTTATTAAATTCAAATTAATAAACTTTCGTTTATAATGTTAATTCAAGTAAACAATGCAATGCTTAAGCAACGTACATTTAAATAACAGTTGACAAGTTTACAAAATGTCCTGACAGGAGAGCCTTAAAGCAAATGTGTTTCCTACGTGTCTCGCTGTGTGGATACTATGGTGATATTGATGAGAACCGGGGCAGCTGGAAGGCCAATAGCCAGATCTTGTCGACATGGGCAATACCCAGACGCAATACCCAGACGCTGCACGCCTGACTTTCGTGCTTTCACGGTATTGGATAACACCCGCATGTAGCGACTGTTTATTCAGTTAATCAATGACTATTGCATTCACATTTTGCATGTATTGTGGACCTATGACTTGTTATCGTATGAATTTTCCATTTGCCTTTCATTTTGCATATATTGTGGACCTATGGCTTGTTATCGTATGAATTTCCCATTTGCCTTTAAACATGTATGCTATGCCTTACCTTATGCATATCGGGTGCATAGTAATGACCAGACGAGGGATATTTCTGGCACAATTCCGCATTCATGCAATCACAGCCTGAGCATAACGCTTTGCAATCCTATTCATGATGTTTATTTGTGTGCATTTGAAATGATTATCGTGGACAATGTTATGCCAATCACTTAACGTAATTCATCTACGGCGGAAGATCATTTACAATTCAATTGACAGCTTCTAATCTATGATACCTTACTCATCTAACAAGGCGCTCATGGAGTTTGTGTTTGTACTTCGACCGATAAAATGAGTCGTCACTTTGAATGACCTTCTTCACTACATCATGAGGTTCAGCCAATCAGCAGATTAACTTCTAAAATATATCCTGTATCAATTGAAATGTAGTTATAGATACATGACCGAGGAGTATTTAACCAAGCGCCGAAATGCAGCTGCCCTGTCTAAATGATGATCAATATTAGGATGCAGCGACATGCGTTTGTGTGGGTTAACAGAGATGGATAGTCATACACAATGTGTCAATGGACATGGGCAGCCATACACTATATTTCAAAGGACCTGAATAGCCGTTTACCTGATTTATATTGACATTAGTTACCAAATATTACATGTCTATAGATTGTACCTTTTCATCCTATCTAAGCGGACTGGAGTAGCTCAATAGACCTTAGTAGCTATACACCATATCTAAATGCTAGAGCACCGCCATCTGTGACAAGTATTGCCATGGATCGTCATTACCGCTAGATTTAGGCTTTTGTCGTGCACTCTCAGTTCATTGTACCGCAGTCTTGACACTTTGAATACAGTATATTTCTACTAAGACGAGTATTTGCAGTAATAATCCATGGACAAAGGCTGTGCTTTTCCTATTGCTGGTCGTTGCTGCGCCCCTACTCTTAACCGGGACAGACCATTACCTCCGCTAAGCACTCTCACCTATATCCATATGCAACTTTCTAACAATTCGAATTTTTGTCTGAAGAGAAACGCTTCAAATGGTATTCCCGTGTGCATCCCCCGCCAAACCCACGAGGAACAACAGACCCTGTTGAGGGAATACTTTATGCTAAATTACTCGACATCTGCCTCAGTAAAATACATATTCATTCATGAAAGCGCCATTGTATGTAAACTTTATGTTAAAATCTGTGTTTTATAGCTTTGTATTTAGCCCAAACCTGCATCACATAATAGCCATGATCAGCATATTCTGGTCCAGCAAATTTTGTACCATGAATAGTTGACACATTTCTTACGCAAATAATCATGGATGCTAATCATGGATGCTATATTCACCCTGGCTCCTTGGGCACGAAAACATATAGTTCAACAACGTATCTACTCATATGAACCTAGCTAATAATACATTGTGCTCGAAAATATCGGAAAAGACCAGCCAAAATGGCCAAGAGCGCATAAAATAGATATATGCAGCACAATATAAGTTAATAAATGTCATCTCTGTAAAATCAAATCTGACAGCATTCTGTATTTATTAGCAGTTGAGAGGGGGACGAAGGGGGGGGGGTACCAACAGCGTTACCTATATATTCATGTTATAGTCCTGTTATGGCCTGCAGCTAAGACTATAAGTCAGTGGCACAGATGATATTTAGTGGACTGAGTGCTGCTAATATCAATCCGAATATGGAAGGAAATTACATAACCCATATAATCAAGACACATTTTTGTGATGCCATCGATGCCAAACCTTTCACAGTTAATTAATAGGAACATATATGTTATCTCTACTTTGTTTTCTCATTTCCCGAACCCCTACAAACCTTGACGCGCAAATGGGTTCATTTATTCGTTTAAGTGGTTTAAATATCTGACACGTCTTAGGTGTTACACAACCTTGTGTGTCCTCTCAATTTTGAAGTAATTACCGCATAGTTCATTCTGACCTGTGTAATGTTTATATTAAGAAGCTGTAAAATTGTAAATAATTTGACCAATGTGTTACTAATATTGCCAGGTTGCTAATTATAAGCGTTTCTTTCACATTGGACATGTGATATATGTTAATTATTGCATTTAGTATTATTCCAAGAATGCAATTCTGGTATAGCGTGGCTTGACAATTATTTCGTTAAGACAATTGTTTTGTATCATTACACTGGCGTGACCCGGTCCGTGCGTTCAATATCCATTAGACATGCCTATTGGTTGATTGTGATAGGAAGCATGTGGCCATTCTGATATATCACTTACATCAATTTCCAAATGGGGGTATATTTTGTCCAGTGCCCGATGATTCTGAATATTGGAGACATTGCCTTATTCTGCGTTAATACTGTGTGGATATCCAATTCAACAGAGGTGATAAAGTTTCACTCTTCATGGCTTATCCGATTACTAAGTGGGGGATTCTGGGGTGCTGATGATTGTTATGAAAGTGGCACAATGCTTTCATGACCATTACGTTGTATCAGTACATTGCTTTCCTGGCGTATTTACAGCTATTATGTTTTAGTCAATCAGTTGCAATATACATTAACAGTTGTCTCAAACTTGCTCAAGTCGACATATGCATACCCCTTTTCTTTTCAACATCGTCAGTCAAGATTCATAGATAATATCACCTCTTTACCTATAAAGAAAATAAGTGCCTCTCTAAGTAGTAGAGGTCATCATGAACGGTGCCTGTGTATTATTGTGTCGCATGTAACCAAGGCATGGGGAAATTTTGACCATACTGATGCATGCATCGAACTTTGTCTTGAATGAAACAAATTGTTGATTGCACCGCTTTCCAAAATGAAATATAAGAAATATTGAACTTTCAATAATTATTACAATTCACTGATGTCGATTATGTTACTAAGCAAGGTATGCATGTCGTATCATATTACAAAAGCACCTAAAATATAAATGTAAATGTTTAAAAAAATTGGAAATCTTTATCACATTTATGTTGGGCAACTACTACGATATACATAATATCTTCTGTACTATTATGGCACATAAGATTTAATGAGTCCTCAAATTTGTACTTATACAACCAGGCATGGCGGAAAAGCATGTTCTCATTCCTATAACCACAAGCTACACGACGAAGCATCGCGCATGCGAACTAACGTTTTGAGCTCACGCGTATACAACGTCGGTCGTCGTTCAGTCTTTAATTACGAGAATAGCGTTAAAGTATTATATAACAGATCAAGCAGTCAGAATTTTGCATCGTCAATTATCCCCGCCAATCTAATGCCATTGATGATCTCAAAATATTAGAGCTAGGGAATATGTACAAGAACTAGCCGATAACTTTAGTACAACCATTCATAAATACATGTTTCGAATAAAGTAATACTATCTACATGGGAAAACGCATGAATGCCAGCTGACAGTGAACGTTAGCAAACGTAACAACACTTTCGAGGTTCCGGAGTTCGCATCGATGTGATGTCAGTATCAAGAGGTTTGTATCAAGTGACCAAGTTCAATCTCTATCTGATGCCATGTGTGGATGTAGACATATCTTTATTATATTAAACCGTTATTACTGTTTATCGTATTATTCCAATCCTAACCAGGATTCCCATTCTTACATACCCTTATTAATAGCGCCCGTACATATTCTACTATCTAGAGGCGATAATACACTTGCCTACTGTACTCATTCCCTCCTGCTCTCCCTCCCTGCCCCGTTGTTTATCTACAGTCTCATACGCTGGCGTCTTACCACCCGAAATCTTCACCTTCTCTCTTAAACCCACCTCTCCTTGGACTATCGGTGGTCTTATCATGTCACCATTATGTTAACATCTCTTGCGGCTTATCAACAGTTATTACAACTTAATTAATATACTGGCAACAATTATTAGGATGACGGGTCATTGCTAGTTTGATTACAAATTTCGCAATAATTTATATGGTCAATTACAATATAGAAAAAACCTGCACCCGCTTGCAGCACATTATTCATATTGGGTACCAATTTTTCCAAGTACGGCTTAATAATGTACTCCAGTGTGAGCTATAACAATCTTAGAAGTTATATATATTGTGTGTCCTTAGGAAAACGTAACCTTGGCGGTCATAACACCTGTTTCTGTACAAGGCATGGAGTCGTTACACTATCCTTACCTAAGATGAAGTCAGTAGATATATAAAAGTGTGCTGAAATACCAAACTATCTAGGTTATAAGTGTGTATACTAGGTTTCTTCTAAAAGCCATACATAATTACAAAAACATTTGTCTTAATTTCCATGTTGTGTCCTACCAGGACAACATGTGCGGGGATTCAGGACATATTATGATTTTTTTTGTATTGTAGAGATATGTATCAGTCAAAGCATTTCAGATGCACATTGTGTCTTGTGCCAGAACTTGCTTGGTTAATAAAACAATGTTATAATTAACTTATTGAGGTGGCCATGCTACTTGCTTGTGTCTCCGCTATATATCCAGACAAGTAAGTGCTTTGATCTGAACGTAATAAACCTCATTGTGAGACTAGACCTTTATTTCATCCCTTTGAATAACGACTAAGCATCCCTATTTACGCTTACTATAAACCTTGCATCGACGTTTCACGGCTGTTCGATAAGGTCAGAGATATGATTAAATAAAATGACCAATTGTTTCTGCTTGTTATTGGTATTCGTGAAATAATGCTCACTCAAGGAGTCATCGAGCCCGTGCTTAAAGTAATAGAGACTGGCAATAACGGTACGATGAGGCGCATTCTTCTATGAGCCAGCCCACCATAAATGCATTTAGTATGCTTAAACAGAGAGAGCTACTTCTGAAATACAGAAGGTGACCAATGCAATATTTGGAAAAGTAAACGCTTGTATCATGAGGTATTATCTAATATCTCTCTGCTCAATAATCTCGAACTGGCACATATTCTTGTACTGCAAGGTCTAAGTACCGAGGCACCCAAAGAGATGGCTGACACAAATAATATGGCAGAAAAATTGACGTTACAATACAATGTGAGATACTGAATGTCTGTTTTAATCGAACGACCGAACAGGTTTAAGTTCATAGCATTCCTGTTATTAACCTCGCTTAAAATCACCTAAACGACAGTGGTGCAAAGCGTATTTAATGTTGAATTCACCATTAATATTCAAGTTTCTATAATTGAATTTCAATGTGCTTTCAGTAGTACTTAGGGACGCCAGATAAGCGTTTTCAAACACTAAGCCGTCTCTACGCGTGGCTTGTTTGAAGAATCTGTCTAACCATAGGCAATATACCCGCTCAATAGCCGTCACGCTTCACGAGCTTCGCTCTTAATACGAAATCTTCAGAAGGACTCGGCTGATGCTAATACCGACATCGTTAGAATGGCGAATATGATTGTGGATGACTCATACTGTCCATTTTTTTATCAATGCATCAGGGGATCGATACTGTTTTATGTATACGATACCACTTAATTAATATTTATCTTTAATAAAAACAAATTAATTATTTCACCCATAAACATGATGTAAGACGGTAATGCTTTGATCGCATGATCACACATTATAACAGAGCAGGGTCATCTTAACAATGCTGGTCTGTACCGATTACTGCTATGCGCATCCTTCAGCGAACGATCAATATTTGGTTTGTCAATGGCTATGCTGTCACGCTCACATCAGACTGTGGATAAACGACCAGTAAAGTTCACGTCTAGTGTATTATATACTTTCATGTTGCATAAGGTGACATATAGCTCGTCGCAAATTAGCTTGGATGTTACAAATACTTTGTGTTTACCTCGGTGCAGATTGGTAAATCATCCCGATCGCTGAACATAATGAGCCAGCGTCCGTTCACGTAAAGATGCGGCTCATTATTTGGCTGATGACTCCGTTATTGGAATCTCGATTTCAACCAGTGTAATGCTACGAAGATTATAAATCAAATATTTCTATGTACAACCGATTTGAATGCCATGAAAATCTACTCCCTTACGCAAACGATCTACTAAATACGAGGGTCCATTTTTATGCAACATCATGTATGTGCTGGTCAAGTAATATACTTAATGCATAAGGTTGAGTCAGACCTGATGTAGGTAAGCTTATAATGTAATTTTCCCATGATCACTATTTTCTCAAAGTTAGCGGTGCCATCTAGTAGAAGGTCATTTCGTCGTGATACCTTAGCCCCACATGTATTGAGATATCACTTCAAATATGCTGTTTGATACACAGCCAAATGAACCACAAGACACATTAATCAACCCAATAATTGCATTCAGTAGGATTGGACAGACTGGTATCATTGCTTTCAACTTCGGGAAAACCAATGCATCCCAAAGCCAGTTAATTGTAATCTTCTGCAAAAAAGGCAACTTTATACTAATGTTTGCTCAACAATATAACCAGCTCCGAAGTCATCCGTATATGTATATATTTATATTTATATGTATATATACATATACATATAAATTTATATATATATATTTTTTTGTTTTATATATATACATGGATAAATTTGAAAATATGAATAGTTATATGTTATACATAAATATTAATATATATAACTATATATTTACATACATTTATATATATATATTTATTGAAATATAACCAGCTCCGAAGTCATCCGTATATGTATATATTTATATCTATATATATATATTTATTGAAATATATATATATATATATATATATATATATATATATATAGATATATAAATATATATATAGATATACATAAATATAAATATAGATATTTGTAAATAGATATATGTATACATACATATTTATATTTATATATACATATATATAAATCTATATATATACATAATATACATACATATATATATCTTGTATAGATTATTTATTAAAGAACGATATATATATCTATATATATACATACCTATATATATATATGTATATGACTAAATAAATATCTCACATATAAGTATATATTTATCTCTATCTATATATATCTCTATCTATATATATCTATCTATATATATATATATATATATATATATATATATATAAATGTATCTGTATATATATGTCCACGGCCATAACAAATAATGTACGATAGAGTCACACCAAATGCGACACTATATGCATCTGTTTGATGCCATCAGGTATAATAAAGATTGTGGAACAATCCATCAAACCTGCTGTCTAATAAATACACTACGACATAGGTTGCGCAAGTTGCTTTATATTCTCGTTATGTATGTAGCTGTGCCGTTTTTTCCTAAGCTGTAAAACAATATCTGCATGAACCTTTATTGATATTGGTCATACTTAAGTCCCAGAATGCTATAAAAACAACCTGCGGGCTGACTGTATTGTAAAACCATAGGTATATTACAATTAAACAAACTCAATGTGAAGCAATAATTGCGTCGACAAAAACGATGACATACGGGAGACTCCCGTGCACATAGTCGTGAAATGTCACTCGCTCTCAAGAGCCTGAACTTAAGGAATGCATTTATGTTGTGGTTATACGTGAGGCATACCGTAATGTGGGGCCTCAGTGGTGGAACTCGTATAATTCCGCAATCATTAGTGGGTTTGATGGACTGTACCACTGTCTTTATTATAACCGATGGCATTATATAGATATTTATAGTATTGCATTTGATGTGACTCTCTCGTACATTATTCGTTATGGCCGTGGACAGCGCTTGATGAAATCATTTTTAGACGGAACGTGGAGGCGTAGGCTACAGAAACGCGACCTTATGCAATGCATGGCGAGGGCTCTAATGCAAAAACCCGAGATGTACTGGGATTGTGAATTGAGGTTGCCCAAAGTTTGTAATTCTTTACGTATGGCGAGCTGACTGATACAATTCACAAGCAGCAAATCTGGAAAGGGACAACCGGTCTATTAATAAATATGTTTTAAACAAGATGGCCTCATACAGATGCTTATAGGGTAGCATGTGGTGTATGCATATATATATATATATATATATATATATATATATATATATATATATATATATATATATATATGATATATATATATATATATATATATATATAATATATATATATATTTATATACATATATTTACATATACATTTATGTATATATATTTATATACATATTTATATATATATGTATATATATCTATATAAATATGAATATAAATATACATGTATATTAGATATATATATATGTATATATATATAACACTGTATATTTATATAATTATCCTTAACTTTATAAACCTATATAAATATGTAATTTTTTATATATGTATATATTTATATAAATATATATATATATAAATATATATATATATGTATATATCAATACATATACATCAATAAATATATAAATATAAATGTATGTAATAATATATAGTTATATTTATATATATATATATAACTATTCATATTCATATATTTATATATATATATATATATATGTATATATATATATATATATATATATATATATATATATATATATATATATATATATATATATATATATATATATATATATATATATATATATATATATATATATATATGTGGGGCTGAGGTATCACGACGAAATGACCTTCTACTTGATGGCACCGCCAACTTTGAGAAAATAGTGATCATGGGAAAATTACATTATAAGCTTACCTACATCAGGTCTGACTCAACCTTATGCATTAAGTATATTACTTGACCAGCACATACATGATGTTGCATAAAAATGGACCCTCGTATTTAGTAGATCGTTTGCGTAAGGGAGTAGATTTTCATGGCATTCAAAGCGGTAGTACATAGAAATATTTGATTTATAATCTTCGTAGCATTACACCGGTTGAAATCGAGATTCCAATAACGGAGTCATCAGCCAAATAATGAGCCGCATCTTTACGTGAACGGACGCTGGCTCATTATGTTCAGCGATCGGGATGATTTACCAATCTGCGCCGAGGTAAACACAAAGTATTTGTAACATCCAAGCTAATTTGCGACGAGCTATATTACACCTCATGCAACATTCATGTATATAATAAACTAGACGTGAACTTTACTGGTCGTTTATCTACAGTCTGATGTGAGCGTGACAGCACAGCCAGCTTGACAAACCAAATATTGATCGTTCGCTGAAGGATGCACATAGCAGTAATCGGTACAGACCAGCATTGTTAAGATGACCCTGCTCTGTTATGATGTGTGATCATGTGATCAAAGCATTGCCGTCTTACTTCATGTTTATGGGTTGAGATAATTAATTTGCTTTTATTAAAGATAAATATTAATGAAGTGTTATCGTATACATAAAACAGTATAGATCCCCTGATGCATTGATACAAATTGGACAGTATGAGTCATTCATATTCGCCAGTCTAACGATGTCGGAATTAGTATCAGCCAAGTCCTTCTGAAGATTTCTTATTGAGAACGAAGATCGTGAAGCGTGACGGCTATTGAGCGGGTTTGTGTGTAGGAAAAAAACCCCTTCCTCATTATATCTTAACTTGGGTAGCAAAACACACAATCTCCGATTCATTTCATTCAGTGTTTTGTGTAGGGCTCTAGGAAGATTAAGGGTGCTATTAGCATATATACAGCAATAGTATACAGCAGTAGTCCGGAACTCACGCATGCATGCGCAGTTCAATAGGCGAACAAAATAGTTACTGTAGATTAAAAACTAGCATTTATGCAAATCTACGGTATAACTAACTTCGCATTATCAATTGTTATCATACTTCTATAACTAATTAATTGTAACGTTTAATGGTTACCAGATCGTAACCTTCTAATACATGTATTGTGCTTGTTTGCTTGGTCTTCATCACGCTAGCAGTGAGAAAGGTGCATAACTGATCACCATTTATGAAACCTTTAATGCGGGAAGAATCTGTTGATCATTAAACCCGCGAATGGTTATTGCGAGAAGTCATCGTCAACCAACGCTTAAAGTGAAAGTTTAAAACCGCAAGTACAGACTGCTGAGCAATAAAAAATAAAAAAACAATTGTATTGTACAGGATTTACATGACATACTGTCCGACAATCACGCACCATAGAAATTATAGCAACATCATTTTGCAGTATATGAATTCTCTGATTTATGCAGGATACATATGATTGTCGTGGTCTTCAATATGCTATCCACACAAAGCCTTTTTTTCTGAGGGCACAAGTAATCCAATGCCCAATATCCACAGATATTGACAATACGTAGAGCATTACGATGCTGGTTAAATGATCACGATATCGTTTCGGCCCTGTGAGAAGTACTATAATACACAATTATACCTAATGGCTTGATTGTCCTTATTAAAATATATACATATTTTAGGATATTTGCATATCTGCTCCTCCACTTGTTGAACCATATCGACATTAGGTGCCAAAAATATGTGAAAATAAATGATACACAATCGATTTCAAGCATCCGGTCTTTGCAGTTTAAATCAGTCGAGCACGTTAATGCTTTGAAAATAATAGTGAGAAAAATCACTGATGAGAAAGAATTTCATAGTTTGTCTAATTTTTCTCTTGTTTGTAAATGGCTGACATTTTGCTACACAAGTGTTACAAATTCGAAGTGTTATATAACTATACATGAGTTATGCACACGCATGCAGACATTTACTGGTAATCACGCGTGCACTTGCTGCTTACTGTGTTAAAACCACAATAAGCACGCACGTGGCTTTGATATATACTTGATGTAATCAAATAACACGCAACCCTGGATATGTGCATGGTGGCGCTTTATAATGAAATCCTGCAGCTTATGATATCATTTCTGCTGAACACATCAATTTAGTGCATGATGGATACTTAATTGATGATTTTATTACGGCGATTGGTTTTGTTACCTAGCTGTTTAACCTTGACTTATGGTTGCGCAAAATGTTAAGGTGAGATGAAAACGTTGTGTTTCTCCACTGGATCTTCTCGATCTATTATGGTAACTCAGTTGGCTGATATGTTAGCGTCAGTGTTCTTAGCCAAACGTCTATCGCTGCCTATGATCCTGATTGCATATCATGTTTCACGGGCCTCGATATAAACCTACATATATAAACCTACAATGATAACGATGGTGTGTATGATTACAATAATGGACAATGATAACAAAGATGATGAAGATGATGAAGATGATGATGATGATTATGAGGATGATGATATCATGTCCTATCGATGATGATATTATGTCCTATCGTTATGTCAGTACCTCACTACATATATATAACTATTAATATTTATATATTTATCCATATATATACATATAATATATATATATATATATACATATATATATATATATATATATATATATATATATATATATATATATATATATATATATATATATATATATATATATATCTATATATATATATATATATATATATATATATATATATATATTACACAAGTATATTGCCTATGGTCAGACAGATTCTTCAAACAAGCCACGCGTAGACACGGCTTAGTGTTCGAAAACGTTTATCTCTGGCGTCACAAAGCTCTAATGAAAGCACATTGAAATTCAATTATAGAAACTTGAATATTAATGGCGAATTCAACATTAAATACGCTTTGCACAAGTGTCGTTTAGGTGATTTTAAGCGAGGTTAATAACAGGAATGCTATGAACTTAAACCTGTTCGGTCGTTCGATTAAAACAGACATTCAGTATCTCATATTGTATTGTAACGTCAATTTTTCTGCCATATTATTTATATCAGCCATCTCTTTGGGAGCCTCGGTACTTAGACTTTGCAGTACAAGAATATGTGCCAGTTCGAGATTATTGAGCAGAGAGATATTCGATAATACCTCATGATACAAGCGTTTACTTGTCCAAATATTGCATTGGTCACCTTCTGTATTTCAGAAGTAGCTCTCTCTGTTTAAGCATACTAAATGCAATTACGGTGGGCTGGCTCATAGAAGAACGTGCCTCATTATACCGTTATTGCTAGGCTGCATTAGTATATTAATTAAACAGCCGTTCTTTAAAGTGCTGTCTGACTTTGACGATTAAATGGACCTCTTCTATGTGAATGTTTGCAAGTACGGGTTCTCACAATAATTGACACTGCCCTATGACTTGACAGCACATATACTGCACGATAACATCCTGGGGTTTCTTCCTATTGCATTAGGATTGGTCCTTGTGTACTGATTCGGATGTAGAAATCGCTCAAAAGGCCCACAATACCTGGGATAGCCTGGTAACCGATTCAACTGATTGTACACGAGATGGAGTTTATTTGGTAACCACAAATTTCAAAGCACGTTCATAGCTCCATTCTCACTGCGAATAAATCTCTTATATAGCGCCCATATTGCCCAATCAATTCCACATTATCCAAAATTCAAAAGTGAATTGACTAGCATGAAGGCAGATGATTCGGTCTTTCTGTAGATGTTATCGTTTAGAAACCAGTTTATCCAAAATCATACAGTCTCCACAGATAAACGTATGTATGCTCTTCTTACTCACCTTGCATACACGTGCCATAATCGAGATATTGCTTGCATTATGCTTTTTATGTGGCATAGCGGACGCATGGATCAAGTAGCTTCATAAAAAGGCTGATTCAAATGGGTCTATATGTGCTTCCATATTTCTTATACCCTGTGGCGTATTATATGGTAAAACGATGGCATTGGTTCAGATTTATTTTTTCCAAGCTTCGTCGTAATTGAATGAGTAAGTCAAATTGTGTCATCATTGTCTTAGCGATCTATGCACTGGCGAATCAGACCAAGCATCATGTCTGCCATCTAATCCGTCACTCCCGCCATATGATCATTAGCTCGTGGTGATTTGCACTTTTGACCCCACTTGTCATGTCTTTGTCAATAGGGTTCCATCTGGTATATGATAATTGCAATGTTTGGTGCTAACGATCTGGCTGGTTGTACCTATTCATAAGCAGTACGTGGTTAATCACAAACAACCCCGAGCGGTAACATGATGGACGTCCGGTGTATATAACTAATAGGTAGACACAATGTGGATAGGTTAAGCTGGTACTAGTTAAAGGGCCACACACCACAATCGACAATTGGTTGTGTTTTTATGAATTGTAGGGTATGCATGATTGAAGTAGGTTAAGACAACACGCCTTATCTAAATCGATGATTAAATATAAGGCTACATTCAAATGGTCAGTGCTGTACATCGCACCTTGCGATGCGTGAGCACATAGAGATCACTTTTAAGAAAACGAGCCCGTGTTCAGATCAGCCATAGCTTTATTATCACTGTTGGATCACAATTACCTAGCTAAAAAAGATGACACTTTTTAAACCTCATAAACTGCTGTATAAAGTTCTGAATATCTGCGGTGCCTGCGGCAGACGATTGATCCACACCTTCTCACACGACTAATGTAACTGGATAAGCGCTCCAAACTGAACACGCGTTGTGCAACATTAGTCATTTTATTTAATCATATCTCTGACCTTATCAAACAGCCGTGAAACGCCGATACAAGGTTTATAGTAACCGTAAATAGGGATGCTTAGTAGTTATCCAAGGAATGAAATAAAGGTCTAGTCTCACAATGAGGATTATTATATTCAGATCAAAGCACTTAACTGTCTGAATATATAGCGGAGACAAAAACAAGTAGCATGGCCACTTCAATAAGTTATTCATAACATTATTTTATTGACCAAGCAAATTCGGGCACAAGACACATTTCGCATTGCGTGTTGCGGGTTCCAGTTGTTTCAAAACGTCAATGTGTCAATATGTTATCAATGAGTAAAGTAAGCAAGTGTATTATCGCCTCTAGATAGTAGAATATGTACAAATGTGAATCTTGGTAAGGTTTGATATAATGAGATAAGCAGGAATAACGGTTGAATATAATTAAGATATGTCTACATCCACTCGTGGTATCAGGTAGAGATTGAACTTGGTCACTTGATACAAACCTCTTGATAATGACATCACATCGATGCGAACTCCGGAACCTAACACGTGTTGTTACGTCTGCTTAAGTTCACCGTCAGCTGGCATTCACGCGTTTTCCCATGAAGATAGTATTACTTTATTCGAAAACTTTATTAATGAATGGTTGTACTAAAGTTATCGGCTGTTTCTTGTACATATCTTACCTGTTATTCCCTAGTTCTAAAATTATGAGATTATCCATGGCTTTAGATTGGCGGGAATAATTGACGACGCAAAATTCTGACTACTTGATTTGTTATATATTAATTTAACGCTATTCTCTTAATTAAAGACGTTGTATGTTTACTGCGATTTGTAAGTATCATTCGCGTGATCAGACATGCGCCTGAGCTCAAACGTTAGTTCGCATGCGCGATACTTCGTCGTGTAGCCTGTGGTTATAGTAATAAGAACATGCTTTTCCACCATGCTTGTTTGTATCAGTACAAATTTGAGGACTCATTAAAGCTTATGTGCCATACAGATATTCTGTATATCGTAATAGTGGCACAACATAAATGTGGCAAAGAATACCAATTATTGTAAGCATTTACATATATATTTGCGGTGCTTTTGTAATATGATACGACATGAATCATTAACTTGCTTAGTAACATAATCGATAACAGTGAGTTATAATAATTATTCAATCTTTCTTATATTTCATTTCGGAAAGCGGAGCAATGAACAATTTGTTTCATTCAAGACAATGTTTGATGCATGCATCAGTATGGTCAAACTTTCCACATGTCTTTGATTACATGCGACGCAATAATACACAGGCACCGTTCATGATGACATCTACTACTTAGAGAGGCACTCTTTTTCTTTATAGGTAAAGAGGTGATATTATCTATGAATCTTGACAGACGATGTTGAAAAGAAAAGGGGTATGCATATGTCGACTTGAGCAAGTTTGTGACAACTGTTAATGTACATTGCGACTTGTTGACTAAAACATGTAATTGATGTTAGATATATATCAGAATGGCTACCACAATCAACCAATAGGCAAGGCTAATTGATATTGAACACACGGACCGTGTCACGCCAGTGTAATGATACGTAAAAATTGTCATAAAGAAATAATTGTCAAGCCACGCTATACTAGAATTGCATTCTTGGAATAATACTGAAAGGAATAATTAACATATATCACATGTCCAATGTGAAAAAAGCGCTTATAATTAGAAACCTGGCATTAGTTGAAACACATTGGTAAATTATTTACAATTTTACAGCTGCTTAATATCAACATTACACTGGTCAGAATGAGCTGTGCGGTAATTACTTCAACATTGAGAGGACACACAAGGTTGATTAACACCTAAGACGTGTCAGATATTTAAACCACATAAACGAATAAATGAACCCATTTGCGCGTCCATGCTAGTAAGTGTTCGGGAAATGAGGGAAAAAAAGTGAAGATAACAATTTGCGTCGATGTCATCACAAAAATATATCTTGATTATATGGGTGATGTATAAAAAATCCTTACCATATATTTGTCTTTGTAATAAAGTAATATCCTTCCGCATTCGGATTGATTTTAACAGCACTCTGTACCCTGAATATCATCTGTGCCACTGATTTATAGTCTTAGCTGCAGGCCATAACAGAACACTAACATTAATATAAAGGTCACGCTGTTGGCCTCCCTCTCTCAACTTCTAATAAAAACAGAATGCTGTCAGATTCTATATTACAGAGATGATATTTATTAACTTATATTGTGCTACATATATCTATTCTCTGCGCTCTTGGCCATTTTGACTGGTCTTTTCGAATATTTTTGAGCAAAATGTATTATCACTTGGTTAGGTTCATATGAGTAGATACGTTATTGAACTATATGTTATTGTGCCCAAGGAGCCAGGATGAATATAGCATCCATGATTATTGAAACGTTATTTATGGACGTAGCAAATGTGTCGACTGTTCATGGTGCAAAATTTGCTGGACCAGAATGTGCTGGTCATGGCTATTATGTGATACAAGTTTGGGCTAAATACAAAGCTATAAAACACAGATTTTAACATAAAGTTTACATACAATGTCGCTTTCATGAATAAATATATATTTTACTGAGGCAGGATGTCGATTAACATAGCATTAAGTTTTCCCTTAACAGGATCTGTTGTTCCTCGTGGGTTTGGCGGGGGATGCACACGTGAATATCATTTGAAGCGTTTCTCCTAGACAAAAAAATTCGAATTGTTAGAAAGTTGCAATGGATATAGGTGAGAGTGCTTAGCGGGGGTAATTGTCTGTCCCGGGTAGGAGTAGGGGCGCAGCCATATAGAAACAACACATTGACCAGCAATAGGAAAAGCATAGCCTTCGTCCATAGGTTATTACTGCAAATACTCGTCTTAGTAGAAATATACTGTATTCAAAGTGTCAAGACTGCGGTACAATGGATTGAGAGTGCACGACAAAAGCCTAAACCTGGCGGTTATGACGATCCATGGCAATACTTGTCACAGATGGCAGTGCTCTAGTAGGATGAAAAGGTACAATCTATAGACACGTAATATTTGGAAACTAATGTCAATATAAATCAGGTAAACGGCTATTCAGGTCCTTTGAAATATAGTGTATGGCTGCCCATGTCCATTGACACATTGTGTATGACTATCCGTCTCTGTTAACCCACACAAACGCATGTCGCTGCAGCCTAATATTGATCATCATGTAGACAGGGCAGCTGTATTGCGGCGCTTGGTTGAATACTCCTCGGTCATGTAACTTAAACTACATTTTAATTGATACAGGACATATATTGGAAGTTAATCTGCTGATTGGCTGAACCTCATGATGTAGTGTAGTAGGTCATTCAAAGTGACGAATCAATTTATCGGTCGAACTACAAACACAAACTCCATAATCGCCTAGTTAGATGAATAATGTATCATAGACTAGAAGCTGTCAATTGAATTGTAAATGATCTTCCGCCGTAGATGAATTACGTCGAGTGACGGGCATATCATTGTCCACGATAATCACTACAAATGCACACAAATAAACATCATGAATAGGATTGCAAAGCGTTATGCTCAGGCTATGATTGCATGAATGCGGAATTGTGCCAGAAATATCCCTCGTCTGGTCATTACTATGCACCCGATATGCATAAGGTAAGGCATAGCATACATGTTCAAAGGCAAATAGAAAATTAATACAAGCCATAGGTCCACAAAACATGCAAAATGTGAGTTATACGATTGACCTAAAGCTTGATCATCTGCAGCAAAGTTCAAGATGGTAGGTAAAATAAGATACACCACACCCCAACTGCAACGTAAACATATTCATCCGACCGTTAATCACCAATCTCACATGCGGGTGTTATCCAATGTCGTAAAAGCACGAATGTCAGGCGTGCTCATCAATGTACAGCGTCTGGGTATTGCCCATGTCGACGAGATCTGGCTATTGGCCTTCCAGCTGCCCCGGTTCTCGTCAATATCACCATACTATCCACGCAGCGAGTCACCTAGGAAAACACATTTGGCATGAAGGGTCTCTCTGTCGCCAATGACGACATTTTGTGCCCACAACTTGCAAACAGTGCCTTTTACATTCGTTGCTTACCGAGACAATATCCTTTACTTTGCTTAACATTATAAACGAAAGCTATTAATATGAACGTAAGGCATTATCTATACTTGCATTGCGATGTTGCGTCTCCTGCAATATTGCACGTTTGCCGTCTGCGCAGAACTATTGTAGAAGTTGTATAGATGCTGATCAGTACGCTCTGTATTGGTAGCGGGGAGGGAACTATTGATATTATTCGACTTTTATACGGCGCACGATATCATTTCCTCCATCACCTTGTTACTTAACCCTGTGATCCACTTAGCTAAGACTTATTGTAGCGTCATTGTTTTAGTCGTATCTTATGCAAAAGTTTTCGTCCATGCATCGTGCAGCGTATGGTTTTAGAGAAGTGTGGGACACGCCTTACCAACCAATCAGTTCTCATTGTAAACTTTATGTTAAAAAATGGTCACTGAGTTGTCAGGCAAACTGGAAGTCTTGCTGTTTATTTGACACTCTCTGACAATGGCCGTCCCCCAATCGATGTTATCACCATCATATCCGCCGCAGATATATCCGGCCCCTGCCTCCAGCCCCTGGTTAGTGGCTGCTTTAAGGCAGGGATTTGTAAAACTGTGTCATGTTATGTTAAAAGTGTACACATACTTAAGCATTTCCATTGTTTTATAGAATTTAGTGCACAAATATTAGTTTGCGCATTTTGATTGGCTCATAACAACTTATTTTTCTAGATTGTCTTATATTTTCTTCACTAACCCACATGTACCTTCAAAAGTTGTCTCGCAAGCAGAATGTCCGAGTCAAAAGAGCATCAGAATTATATATTTATTGTCATTGTAAGGAGTTCATCGCCATATTGACCTTCTGTTGTGTGTATGATTTAGACATATTCTTAATCTCGACATAACACATTGTTTTCTTATAATTGTCACGTACACATGATTTTCAGCAACGGGATGAAAAGAACTTATCGTGTGTGCAACAAATGAGGCGACAGCAAACGTCCATAGGACCAACTGGTAAAATGGCTGTTATTTTGTGTAAACACTGGTTGAATGTGTAAACTGACTTAAGAATTCTCAAACCGAATGTAATCTACACTGGTTCAACGTTTCAAAGGTCGAGTTTTCCCAAGTGTGTTGTTTTTTAATATTGCATTATTCTAGATTAATGGATGTAATGCTCCTTTACCCATTTGCAATGTTAAAATACACATACCTTTCGATTCAAACAAACTGGTATCTGGTAAGTGGGGTTCTCCCTCAACTTCCTCCTCAGCTCCTTCTAGTTAGCTTTTCACAGTCGTATAGGGATATTTGGCCAGCGCAATTGTTCGTAAAAGCCTCGGGGACAACTTTGCCGTTGACAGCACATTAAAAATATCACGGATTTCCTTTTGGCTAACTAACCATTCAAATAAGAAGCGTGATGCTGGTTTTCAATCGTACTTAGCAAAAGCGAAATTGTGCTTATCATTAAAATTAATGACCGGTAAGACAATTGATGATGATGACTGCATGATTCAACTTTGTTAACTGTGGCTAATGCTATAACCAGCCATGAAACATTTTGTGAACAATTTAAACGCAGACTGGTCCACTAAGTTTGTGACACTGCGGCGCATTAAATGACTGTTATCCACAGATTCGGAATAAGGAAGTTTTGTCAAGTGAAGCACCGATGCGAGGAAAATGAATATTTGAGGCAAGCAGCAGAAATAAGTTATCCATTGCTGATAAATAGTGACATATTGCTGATGGTTTCTTTTAATGAACGTGTGGTTTGTTTTTTTCATTTGAATGGCATATATGTCGCCATATAATGGTTATCTCTACACAATGCTTTTGTCTGTTCATACCAAGTGCATGAGGGGACGATCAACCTTTTTTCCAACAAGTGATAAAGTCGAATAGAACATTATCGTTTGATATCAATTTCTAAATCGCGATTTTTTTTTGGCAACGGTCAGACAATTGGTAATCATGGTGGCAAGATCCTTTATTCATTGAGCGTTTACGGAGCTCAAAGTATGCGTTCATATATCATCGTTACAATTCAGTGTGTATCCGTGTTTTAATTTAATTTGATAACACAATCAGTAGATTCGCTTGGGATTTCGACAATTAATGCATGATACAGATTAGTTTATTTGCGAATAAACAACTACAGCTCAATGCCGGTTAAATCATATGGCATCACAACATCGCATGAACAGAACATTTATGAACTGGAAATTCAAACTATTACAAACACTTTGGTCAATTAATAACAGTGAAAAGACTTCATAGCATTTCGTAGATGTACCATTAACTGTGCTAATTGGCTGCCCCGGACTTGTAACTATATAGTTGAAATAATCATACCTGATTATTATATCTCCGTCAATTAATAACTCCGGCATCTCCAGAATGGCCGAATAAATGTCCATTTCGTTGTAGTATTGATACATCAATCCATCATTTTTGGTCGGTAGGCCATGGCGCTGGACCCAGCTGCAGCCCTTCAGTCACCACTATCCTGTCAGTGCCGGACCATTTTATTGCCAACTGAGGATGTTCTTGATGCCTGCGAAACAGGCTACTGTTATATGCATTATGTACGATCGATGGAAGGATATTACTAGGCAGGGAAACGACACGGTAGACTGCGTTAAAACCCTCACCGTGTTTTATGCAATTGCGAAAACACACCACGCTGTATAAGTAATTAATTCACATCGATAGGCGTCGAGGTTGTGATTCAAATAAAGAGTGGTTTTCTACCTGGCGCAATTGAATTGCAAATAAGTAAAACGTCAAAGGTTGGTTTTTCGTCTTGTGCGCGCGACATCAGTTCAGGCTATGACGAATCGACATTCTGTTGCTCATTTCTAGTAGCTCCTCATCGACAAGATGCAATCGTAACCGAAAGATGCACGTCTGTATACCACTGGGCAAGCTAATGCGGAACTAGATAGGGCCTACATCGTGATGGGTTTGAAGGGATTGGTATGCCTCAGGTATCACGATTCTTAAGCGCGAATTCTGGAGTTTTGCAGTTACTGCCAATACGTTGAATCAAACCAGCAATATGGCTTTTGCGAGAAACTCATATTTGTGGACGAAGGCACCCACAAACTACAAAGGCATTTGCACATAAAAAAGCCCACATTATGACCACCACCTCGAGCACTTTACCTTGAAAATGTTTAAATCCAACGTTTTGAACCTTCACCCGCAATTAACGAAGTACTTGACTGCAATGTTCCATGACGAAACCTAACCTGGCTGAGTGATATTGAAATCGAGGATC
>CM067350.1:52732884-52758897 GCA_034190875.2 Urechis unicinctus | reverse complement strand
TTTACACAGAATAACAGCCATTTAACCAGTTGGTCCTATGGACGTTTGCTGTAGCCTCATTTGTTGCACACACGACAAGTTCTTTTCATCCCGTTGCTGAAAATCATGTGTACGTGACAATTATAAGAAAACAATGTGTTATGTCGAGATTAAGAATATGTCTAAATCAAACCACTTATCCTTACAATAACAATAAATATATAATTCTGATGCTCTTTTGACTCGGACATTCTGCTTGCGAGACAACTTTTGTAGGTACAAGTGGGTTAGTGAAGAAAATATAAGACAATCTAGAAAATAAGTTGTTATGAGCCAATCATAATGCGCAAACTAATATTTGTGCACTAAATTCTATAAAACAATGGCAATGCTTAAGTATGTGTACACTTTTAACATAACATGACACAGTTTTATAAATCCCTGCCTTAAAGCAGCCACTAACCAGGGGCTGCAGGCAGAGGCTGGATATATCTGCGGCGGATATGATGGTGATAACATCGATTGGGGGACGGTCATTGTCAGAGAGTGTCAAATAAACAGCAAGACTTCCAGTTTGCCTGACAACTCAGTGATCATTTGTGAACATAAAGTTTACAATGAGAATTGATGGGTTGGTAAGGGGTGTCCCACACTTCACCAAACCATACGCTGCACGATGCATGGACGAAAACTTTTGCATAAGATACGACTTATACAATGACGCTACAATAAGTCTTAGCTAAGTAGATCACATGGTTACGTAACAAGATGATGGAGGAAGTGATATCGTGCACCATATAAAAGTTGAATAATATCAATAGTTCCCTCCCCGCTACCAATACAGAACGTACTGATCAGCATCTATACAACTTCTACAATAGTTCTGCGCAGACGGCAAACGTGCAATACTGCAGGAGACGCAACATCGCAATGCAAGTATAGATAATGCCTTACGTTCATATTAATAGCTTTCGTTTATAATGTTAAGCAAAGTAAAGGATATTGTCTCGGTAAGCAACGAATGTAAAAGGCACTGTTTGCAAGTTGTGGGCCCAAAATGGAGTCATTTGCGACAGTGAGACCCTTCATGCCAAATGTGTCTTCCTTGGTGACTCGCTGCGTGGATAGTATGGTGATATTGACGAGAACCGGGGCAGCTGGAAGGCCAATAGCCAGATCTTGTCGACATGGGCAATACCCAGACGCTGTACATTGATGAGCACGCCTGACATTCGTGCTTTTACGACATTGGATAACACCGGCATGTGAGATTGGTGATTAACGGTCGGATGAATATGTTTACGTTGCAGTTGGGGTGTGGTGTATCTTATTTTACCTACCATCTTGAACTTTGCTGCAGATGATCAAGCTTTAGGTCAATCGTATTACCCACATTTTGCATGTATTGTGGACCTATGGCTTGTATGAATTTTCCATTTGCCTTTGAACATGTATGCTATGCCTTACCTTATGCATATCGGGTGCATAGTAATGACCAGACGAGGGATATTTCTGGCACAATTCCGCATTCATGCAATCACAGCCTGAGCATAACGCTTTGCAATCCTATTCATGACGTTTATTTGTGCGCATTTTTAATGATTATCGTGGACAATGATATGCCCGTCACTTGACGTAGTTCATCTACGGCGGAGGATCATTTACAATTCAATTGACAGCTTCTAGTCTATGATACATTATTCATCTATCTAGGCGATTATGGAGTTTGAGTTTGTAGTTCGACCGATAAATTCAGTGGTCACTTTGAATGACCTACTACACTAAATCATGAGGTTCAGCCAATCAGCAGATTAACTTAAATGTAATTTAAGTTACATGACCGATGAGTATTCAACCAAGCGCCGCAATACAGCTGCCCTGTCTACATGATGATCAATATTAGGCTGCAGCGACATGCGATTGTGTGGGTTAACAGAGATGGATAGTCATACACAATGTGTCCATGGACATGGGCAGCCATACACTATATTTCAAAGGACCTGAATAGCCGTTTACCTGATTTATATTGACATTAATTACCAAATATTACATGTCTATAGATTGTACCTTTTCATCCTATCGGAGCGGGCTGGAGTAGCTATACACCATATCTAAATGCTAGAGCACTGCCATCTGTGACAAGTATTGCCATGGATCGTCATAACCGCTAGGTTTAGGCTTTTGTCGTGCACGCTCAATCCATTGTACCGCAGTCTCGACACTTTGAATGCAATATATTTCTACTAAGACGAGCATTGCAGTAATAACCCATGGACGAAAGGCTATGCTTTTCCTATTGCTGGTCAATGTGTTGTTTCTATATGGCTGCGCCCCTACTCCTAACCGGGACAGACAATTACCTCCGCTAAGCATTCTCACCTATATCCATTGCAACTTTCTAACAATTCGAATTTTTTGTCTAGGAGAAACGCTTCAAATGGTATTCACGTGTGCATCCCCCGCCAAACCCACGAGGAACAACAGATCCTGTTAAGGGAAAACTTAATGCTATGTTAATCGACATCCTGCCTCAGTTAAATGCATATTCATTCATGAAAGCGACATTGTATGTAAACTTTATGTTAAAATCTGTGTTTTATAGCTTTGTATTTAGCCCAAACCTGTATCACATAATAGCCATGACCAGCACATTCTGGTGCAGCAAATTTTGCACCATGAACAGTCGACACATTTGCTACGCTACGTCCATAAATAACGTTTCAATAATCATGGATGCTCAAAAATATTGGAAAAGACCAGCCAAAATGGCCAAGAGCGCAGAAAATTGATATATGTAGCACAATATAAGTTAATAAATGTCATCTCTGTAATATAGAATCTGACAGCATTCTGTTTTTATTAGAAGTTGAGAGAGGGAGGGTACGGGATGGGGGGGGGGGGCAGGGGGTACCAACAGCGTGACCTTTATATCAATGTTAGTGTTCTGTTATGGCCTGCAGCTAAGACTATAAATCAGTGGCATAGATGATATTCAGAGTGCTGTTAAAATCAATCCGAATGCGGAAGGAAATTACTGTATTACAAAGACAAACATATGGTAAGGATTTTTTATACATCACCCATATAATCAAGACATATTTTGTGATGACATCGACGCAAATTGTTATCTTCACTTTGTTTTCTCATTTCCCGAACACTTACTAGCATGGACGCGCAAATGGGTTCGTTTATTCGTTTATGTGGTTTAAATATCTGACACGTCTTAGGTGTTTATCAACCTTGTGTGTCCTCTCAATGTTGAAGTAATTAATAGATAACAAATCAAGTAGTCAGAATTTTGCGTCGTCAATTATTCCCGCCAATCTAAAGCCATTGATAATCTAATAATTTTAGAAATAGGGAATAACATGTGTGGATGTAGACATATCTTCATTATATTAAACCGTTATTACTGTTTATCTCATTATTCCAAATCTTACCAAGATTCACATTTGTACATACAGTTATTTAGAGGCGATAATACACTTGCCTACTTTACTCATTCCCTCCTGCTCTCCCTCCCGGCCCCCGTCGTTTATCTGCAGTCTCATTCGCTAGCGTCTTTCCACCCGACATCCTCACCTTCTCTCTTAATCCCATCTCTCCTTATCATGTCACCATTAAGCTGGACTATATTGCGGCTTCTCGACACTTATTACAGCTTAATTAATATACGGGCAATAATTATTAGGATGGAAGGGTCATGGCTAGTTTGATTACAAATTTCGCAATAATTTATGTGGCCAATTACAATATAGAAAAATCTGCATCCGCTTGCAGCACATTATTCATATTGGGTATAAAGTTTTGGCTTAATAATTTACTCCAGTGTGAGCTATGACAATCCTAGAATTTATTTGCATTGTGTGCCATTAAGGAAAACGTAACCTTGGCGGTCATAACACATGTTTCTTTGCAACGCATGGAGTCGTTACACTATCCTTACCTAAGATGAATTCAGTAGATATATAAGAGTATACTGAAATAACAAAATTATCTAGGTTACAAGTGTGTATACTAGGTTTCTTCTAAAAGCCATGCAGAGTTACAAACATCTAGATAGGCACCTATTTAATGTTTTGACATTTGTCGTAATTTCCATATTGTGTCCTACCAAGACAGTCAAAGCATTTCAGATGCTTATTGATAACATATTGACACATTGACGTTTTGAAACAATTGGAACCCGCAACATGCAATGCGAAATGTGTCTTGTGCCAGAATTTGCTTGGTCAATAAAATAATGTTATGAATAACTTATTGAAGTGGCCATGCTACTTTTTTTTGTCTCCGCTATATATCCAGACAGTTAAGTGCTTTGATCTGAAGATAATAAACCTCATTGTGAGACTAGACCTTTATTTCATCCCTTGGATAACGACTAAAGCATCCCTAGTTACGCTTACTATAAACCTTGTATCGGCGTTTCACGGCTGTTTGATAAGGTCAGAGATATGATTAAACAAAATGACCAATGGTTTCTGCTTGTTGTTGGTATTCGTGCAATAATGCTCACTCAAGGAGTCATAGAGACCGTGCTTAAAGTATCTCAGCTTGTGAGCACGAACGACCAAAATAGCTCGGCGCATGTGTTGTGAAAGATGTATATTTGGGATGTTAAGAACTACTTCGACCTACCAAACTGTCCTGTTGGTTTTTATGCAACACTGTGTTGCATCATTACAAACAACGGCGTGTTCAGTTTGGAGCGCTTATCCAGTTACATTAGTCGTGTGAGAAGGTGTGGATCAATCGTCTGCCGCAGGCACCGCAGATATTCAGAACTTTATACAGCAGTTTATGAGGTTTAAAAAGTGTCATCCTTTTTAGCTAAGTAATTGTGATCCAACAGTGATCTCTACGTGCTCACGCATCGCAAGGTGCAATGTACAGCACTGACCATTTGAATGTAGCCTTATATTTAATCATCGATTTAGATAAGGGGTGTTGTCTTAACCTACTTCAATCATGCATACCCTACAATTCATAAAAACACAATCAATTGAAGATTGTGGTGTGTGGCCCTTTAACTAGTACCAGCTTAACCTATCAACATTGTGTCTACCTATCAGTTATGTACACCGGACGTCCATCATGTTACCGCTCGGGGTTGTTTGTGATAAACCGCGTACTGCTTATGAATAGGTACAACAACCAGCCAGATCGTTAGCACCAAACATTGCAATTATCATATACCAGATGGAACCCTAATGACAAAGACATTGCAAGTGGGGTCAAAAGTGCAAATCACCACGAGCTAATGATCATATGGCGGGAGTGACGGATTAGATGGCAGACATGATGCTTGTAACTTGGTCTGATTCGCCAGTGCATAGATCTCTGAGACAATGATGACACAATTTGACTTAATCATTCAATTACGACGAAGCTTGGAAGAAATAAATCTGAACCAATGCCATCGTTTTGCCATCTAATACGCCACAGGGTAAAAAAATATGGAGGCACATATAAACCCATTTGAATCAGCCTTTCTATGAAGCTACTTGATCCATGCGTCCGCTATGCCACATTAAGAGCATAATGCAAGCAATATCTCGATTATTGCAAGGTGAGTAAGAAGAGCATACATACGTTTATCTGTAGAGACTGTATGATTTTGGATAAACTGGTTTCTAAACGATAACATCTACAGAAAGACCGAATCATCTGCCTTCATGCTAGTCAATTCACTTGTAAAAACATTTTTGGGGATAATGTGGAATTGATTGGGCAATATGGGCACTATATAAGAGATTTATTCGCAGTGAGAATGAAGCTATGAACGTGCTTTTAAATTTGTGGTTACCAAGTAAACTCCATCTCCTGTACAATCAGTTGAATCGGGTACCAGGCTATTCCAGGTATTGTGGGCCTTTTGAGCGATTTCTACAGCCGAATCAGTACATAAGGACCAATCCTATTGCAATAGGCAGAAACCCCAGGATGTTATCGCGCAATATATGTGCTGTCAAGTCATAGGGCAGTGTCAATTATTGTGAGAACCCGTACTTGCAAACATTCACATAGAAGAGGTCCATTTAATCGTCAAAGTTAGACAGCACTTGAAAGAACGGCTGTTTAATTAATATACCAATACAGCCTAGCAATAACGGTATAATGAGGCACATTCTTCTATGAGCCAGCCCACCGTAAATACATTTAGTATGCTTAAACAGAGAGAGCTACTTCTGAAATACAGAAGGTGACCAATGCAATATTTGGAAAAGTAAACGCTTGTATCATGAGGTATTATCGAATATCCTTCTGCTCAATCATCTCGAACTGGCCCATATTCTTGTACTGCAAAGTCTAAGAACCGAGGCACACATATATATATATACATATATATATATATAGCGCCCTCGCCATGCATTGCATAAGGTCGCGTTGCTGTAACCTACGCCTCTACGTTCCGTCTAAAAATGATTGCATCAAGCGCTGTCCACGGCTATAACGAATAATGTACGAGAGAGTCACACCAAATGCAATACTATAAATATCTGTATAATGCCATCGGCTATAATAAAGACCGTGGTACAGTCCATCAAACCCACTAATGATTGAGGAATTAAACGAGTTCCACCACTGAGGCCCCACATTACGGTATGCCTCACGTATTACCATAACATAAATGCATTCCTTAATTTCAGGCTCTTGAGAGCGAGTGACGATTTCACGACTATGTGCACGGGAGTCTCCCGTATGTCATCGTTTTTGTCGACGCAATTATTGCTTCACATTGAGTTTGTTTAATTGTAATATACCTATGGTTTTACAATACAGTCAGCCCGCAGGTTGTTTTTATAGCATTCTGGGAATTAAGTACGGCCAATATCCATAAAGGCTCATTATTTTACAGATTAGGAAAAAAGCGGTTCAGCGTATTTATAAGACATCAGGTTAGAAGGACCGTTCCACGATCTTTATTATACCCGTTGGCATTATACAGATGTTTATAGTGTAGCATTTGGTGTGACTCTCTCGTACATTATTCGCTATGGCCGTGGACATGTATGATATATAGAGAGAGATATATAGAGAGATAGAGAGAGAGATATAGAGAGAGAGATGAGAGAGAGAGAGATAGAGAGAGAGAGAGATATAGAGAGAGAGAGAGAGAGAGAGAGAGAGAGAGGAGAGAGAGAGAGAGAGAGAGAGAGAGAGAGAGAGAGAGAGAGAGAGAGAGAGAGAGAGAGAGAGAGATAGAGATAGAGAATATAGAGAGAGAGAGATCTCTAGAGAGAGAGAGAGAGATCTTGAGAGAGAGAGAGATCCCTAGATAGAAGAGATAGAGAGAGAGAGGAAGAGAGATAGATAGAAAGAGAGATCTCCCTAACTGTCTATATAGGAGAGAGATATTCAGAGATCTCTCTCTTTCTCCCATCTCCCTCTCTATCAGAGATAGAAGTAGAGACTATAGAGAGACATAGAGATCTCTCTAGAGAGAGAGAGAGAATATATCTATATCCTAATGTCCTTGTCTCTTTATAGAGAGATAGAGATAGAGATCCATATATAGTATATTTATATATATAGATATATAATAGATATATAGATATACATATAGATAGAGATATATATATAAAATATATATATATATGATAAGATATAGATATATATAACTATCTATATATATATATATATGTATATCTATATATATCTCAATCTCCTATAGTGTATTTATTAGACAGCCGGTTTGATCTCGGGTCTTATATACTCTCTATCTATCATATAGATGTATATAGAGTCGCATTTGGGTGTGACTCTCTCGTCAATTGTATATGGCCGGGGACAGAGAGCAGACACCTATATCAGAGAGAGATTTTAGAGAGAGGAGAGATAAGATATATGAGAGAGAGAGAGTCTAGATATTATAGAGCAGATGGCTATATATATATATATAGAGATCGATCGAGATAAAGGTGTGATCTCTCGTAAATATATATATACCTATATATATATATATATATATATAGATATCTAAATATATATATATATAGAGGAGATCTAGAGATATATATAGATATATAAGATAGATATAGGGATATATATAAGATATGGATACAGATATATATATATTTATATATATATACAATATATCAGATATATATATAGAGATAAAATCAAATATTTATATGGTCTTTATATACTATATTATCACATAGATATATATATATGTCTATCTATATATATATATAGATATAATTCTCTATAGATATATAGATATACTCTAGATAATATAGATAGATATCTCTCTCTTTATCTCACCTATAGATATAGTCTCATATATATATATATCTAATATATAGTATTTATATACATCTCTATCTGTCTATAGATATATATATGACCCCTCTATTATTATATATTTCTCCTCTCTATCCACCTGAGAAATTATATATAGATATATAGATATATCATCTTATCTTCTCTCTATACTCTTCTCTCTACCTCCTTCTATCCTCTCTCGATCTCTCTCCCTCTCTCTCTAGATGTATACATCTATCTAGATATGTATATTTATATATATCTATATTTCTATCTATATTTATCTCTATATAGAATAGAGAGAGATATGAGATATCTATTATAGGATCTATAGAGAGAGAAAGAGAGATATATAGAGATATCTGAGAGAGGACAATCTATATATCTCTATAAATGATGTCTCTATCTATACCACAGAGAGATAGAGAGAAAGATAGATCTAGAGAGAGAGAGGGAGGGGAGGGAGAGAGAGATATAGAGAGAGAGTGAGAGAGAGAGAGAAAGAGAGAGAGAGAGAGGATAGAGAGGGACAAATCTAGAGAGGAAGATCTATAGGGAATATATAGAGAACCTATCGAGAGACAGATATCTGGATCTATATACATTTTCTCTCTCTCTCTCTCTCTATATCTATATCGAGATAGAGATGAGATACTTATATCGCATAGCAAGGATTTATAGATGAAAGGGAGGGAAATATGTTCTCTTCCTATAAGGGAGAATTATAGATATCTAGGACGAGGGATCTCTCCACTCTAGGGAGATTTATAGGATATAGGAGATAGATATATATTTCTATAGAGAGAGAGAGAGAGAGAGAGAGAGAGAGAGAGAGAGGAGAGAAAGAGATCTATCTCTATACAAAGAGAGATCTCTATATCCCTCTTAGAGAGAGAGAGAGATTCTCTATGAGAGAGAGAGATATTTACAGATAGAGAGATATCTCTAGAGAGAGAGCGATAGAAAGAGAAAGAGAGAGAAAAAGAGATATATAGAGAGATGACAGATATAGAGACATGGATATTTATATATAGAGAGGATGAGAAACTAGGTATATTAGAGAGGGAGCCGGAGAGAGATAAAGGAGAGATAAAAGAGAGAACTTTTTAGAGACAGAGATAGAGGAGGGAGAGAGAGAGATAGAGAGATAGGAAAGAGAGAGGGAGGGATAGAAAATAGAGAGATAGATATAGAGAGATACAGACAGACAATAAAATATAGAGATAAATGTATGTAAATATATAGTTATATATATTTATAGCTATGTATAGATATAACGATTTATATTTTCAGATTTATCCAGGTATACATAGAATCTATATCTATATATAGAGATATATATATATATATATATATATATATATATATATATATATGTATATGTATATATATATATATATATAAATTTATATATATGTATATATACATATAAATATATATATATACATATAAGGATGACTTCTGAGCTGGTTATATTGTTGAGCAAACATTAGTATAAAGTTGCCTTTTTGCAGAAGATTACAATTAACTGGCTTTGGGATGCATTGGTTTTCCCAAAGCTGAAGCAATGATACCAGTCTATCCCATCCTACTGAATGCAATTACTGGGTTGATTGATGTGTCTTGTGGTTCATGCAACGTCTTCATTTGGCTGTATATCAAACAGCATATTTGAAGTGCTATCTCAATACATGTGGGGCTGAGGTATCACGACGAAATGACCTTCCACATTGAGAAAATAGTGATCATGGGAAAATTACATTATAAGCTTACCTACATATTTGATTGATAATCTTCGTAGCATTACACTGGTTGAAATCGAGATTCCAATAACGGAGTCATCAGCCTAACAATGAGCCGCATCTTTACGTGAACGGACGCTGGCTCATTATTTTCAGCGATCGCGATGATTTACCAATCTGCACCGAGGTAAACACAAAGTATTTGTAACGTCCAAGCTAATTTGCGACGAGCTATATGTCACCTTATGCAACATGAAGGTATATAATAAACTAGACGTGAACTTTACTGGTCGTTTATCCACAGTCTGATGTGAGCGTGACAGCACAGCCAGCTTGACAAACCAAAAATTGATCGTTCGCTGAAGGATGCGCATAGCCGTAATCGGTACAGACCAGCTATGTTAAGATGACCCTGCTCTGTTATGATGTGTGATCATGTGATCAAAGCATTACCGTCATACATCATGTTTATGGGTTGAAATAATTAATTTGTTTTTATTAAAGATAAATATTAATGAAGTGGTATCGTATACATAAAATAGTATCGAGCCCCTGATGCATTGATACAAAAATGGACAGTATGAGTCATTCACAATCATATTCGCCAGTCTAACGATGTCGGTATTAGTATCGGTCAAGTCCTTCTGAAGATTTCTTATTGACTTGGGTAGCAAAACACACAATCTCCGATTCATCTCATTCAGTTTTTTTTTTGCGTAGGGCTGTAGGAAGATTAAGGATGCTTTTAGCATATATGCAGCCGATTATAGCAGTAGTCCGGAACTCACGCATGCATGCGCAGTTCAATAGGCGAACAAAATAGTTACTGTAGATTAAAAACTAGCATTTATGCAAATCTACGGTATAACTAACTTCGCATTATCAATTGTTATCATACTTCTATCACTAATTAATTGTAACGTTTAATGGTTACCAGATCGTAACCTTCTAATACATGTATTGTGCTCGTTTGCTTGGTCTACATCACGCTAGCAGTGAGAAAGGTGCGCGCGTAACTGATCACCATTTATGAAACCTTTAATGCGGGAAGAATCTGATGATCATTAAACCCGCGAATGGTTATTGCGAGAAGTCTTCGTCAACAAACGCTTAAAGTGAAAGTTTAAAACCGCAGGTTCAGACTGCTGAGCTATAAAGAGTAAGAAACAATTGTATTGTACAGGATTTACATGAGATACTGTCCTACAATCACGCACCATAGAAATTATAGCAATATCATTTTGCAGTATATGAATTCTCTGATTTATGCAAGATACATATGATTGTCGTGTTCTTCAATATGCTATCCACACTATGCCTTTTTTCTGAGGGCACAAGTAATCCAATGCCTAATATCCACAGATATTGACAATAAGTAGAGCATTACGATGCAGGTTAAATGATCACGATAACGTTTCGGCCCTGTGAGAAGTACTATAATACACAATTACACCTAATGGCTTGATTGTCATTATTTAAATATATACATACTTTAAGCTCTTTGCATATCTACTCCTCCACTTGTCGAACCATATCGACATTAGGTGCCGAAAATATATGTGAAAAAAAGTATACACAATCGATTTCAAGCATCCGGTTTTTGCAGTTTAAATCAGTCGAGCACGTTAATGCTTTGAACATAATAGTGAGGTAAATCACTGACGAGGAAGAATTTCATACTTTGTCTTATTGTTCTCTTGTTAGTAAATGACTGACATTTTGCTACACAAGTGTTACAAATTCGAAGTGTTATATAACTATACATGAGTTATGCACACGCATGCAGACATTTACTGGTAATCACGCGTGCACTTGCTGCTTAGTGTGTTAAAACCACATTGCGCACGCACGTGGCTTTGATATATACATGATGCAATCAAATAACACGCAACCCTAGATATGTGCATGGTGGCGCTTTATAATGAAATCCTGCAGCCTATGATATCATTTCTGCTGAACACATCAATTTAGTGCATGATGGATACTTAATTGATGTTTTTATTAAGGCGATTGGTTTTGTTACCTAGCTGTTTAACCTCGATTTATGGTTGCGCAAAATGTTAAGGTGAGATAATAACGTTATGTTTCTCCACTGGATCTCCTCGATCTATTATGGTAACTCAGTTGGCTGATATGTTAGCGTCAGTGTTCTCAGCCAAACGTCTATCGCTGCCTATGATCCTGATTGCACATCATGTTTCACGGGCCTCGATATAAACCTACATATATATAAACCTACAATGATAACGATGGTGTGTATGATTACAATAATGGACGATGATAACAAAGATGATGAAGATGATGATGATAATGATGATTATCAGGATGATAACGACGATAATGATATCATGTCCTATCGTTATGTCAGTACCTCACTACAAATATAAGTGGATGATACTGACTTTTTATCATCCATTTTGAATACTTTTGTTTGTAGCGGAATGTGATGCAAAACACCTACGCAACAAAGTCAATGCGTGCTTGTGGATCAAACTGCCGATACTTGCAGCACATTAAACATATTTGAATAAACAAACAAGTGAGTGACGTTTTTAGTTGTGCATAATGATATATTTGTAGGACGCCTGGCGCTGTACACAATCCCTACTTACCAATGCAAATGCGCTTTGCTGTTTACAGGACAATTATCCCAATGCCTCAGCATATGCTCGCAACCTTTCACAATATAGATGCTCTAACCCGCTGACATATATGTCCAGAAAGATGCTTATGTGTGTTGTATAATCACTGAAAATTATTACAGTTCGTTTATCTGAGCTGTCACAATGCAGTTGGTTGCAATCCGGGAAAAGAAATTATAGGCTTTGTAATTTTATCTAACTCTTAAAATCCAGGTATATTTCATTTCGAATATCTAAGCAACTGCATGCGTCAATCAAGTAAACTTTTTACCTCAGCTGTCTATGTGATTTATCTCACAGTATTGAGCAGCGGTATGATGCACAGTAGCAAATTCAACAGAAGAAGAATTATAATAGTTGAGCATTACATCTACCCTTCTGGAAAAAATGCCAGTGCATGAAAGGTATTTCAGTGCTGTAGAAGAAATACCTGCAATACACAAGTATATTGCATATGGTTAGACACGCGTAGAGAAGGCTTAGTGTTCAAAAACGCTTATCTCTGGCGTCACAAAGTACTACGGAAAGCACATTGAAATACAATTATAGAAACGTTAATAATAATTGTGAATTCAACATTAAATACGCTTTGCACAACTGTCGTTTAGGTGATTTTAAACGAGGTTAATAACAGGAATGCTATGAACTTAAAACTGCTCGGTCGTACGATTAAAACAGACATTCAGTATCTCACATTGTATAGTAACGACAATGGTTCTGCGATATTATTTATATCAGCCATCTCTTTGGGTGCCTCAGTACTTAGCCTTTGCAGTACAAGAATATGTGCCAGTTCGAGGTGATTGAGCAGAAGGATATTAGATAATACCTCATGATACGCGTTCACTTTTCTCGATGTTTAAGCATACTAAATGCATTTACGGTGGGCTGGCTCAAAGAATAATGTGCCTCATTTACACCGTTATTGTTAGGCTGTATTGGTATATTAATTAAACAGCCGTTCTTTCAAGTGCTGTCAACTTTGAAGATTAAATGGACCTCTCCTATGTGAATGTTTGCAAGTACGGGTTCTCACAATAATTGACACTGCCCTATGACTTGACAGCACATATATTGCGCGATAACATCCTGGGGTTTCTGCCTGTTGCACTAGGATTGGTCCTTATGTACTGATTCGTATGTAGAAATCGCTCAAAAGGCCCACAATACCTGGGATAGCCTGGTAACCGATTCAACTGATTGTACACGAGGTGGAGTTTATTTGGTAACCACAAATTGGCAAGCTTTAATGGTGGATTATGCTACATTTATTTCAAAGCACGTTCATAGCTTCATTCTCACTGCGAATAAATCTCTTATATAGTGCCCATTTTGCCCAATCAATTCAACATTATCCATAACATAATTTTTTTTACAAGTGAATTGACTAGAATGAAGGCAGTTGATTCGGTCTTTCTGTAGATGTTATCGTTTAGAAACCAGTTTATCCAAAATCATGCAGTATCCACAGAAAAACGTAAGAATGCTCTTCTCACTCACCTTGCATGCATGTGTGCCATAATCGAGATATTGCTTGCATTATGCTCTTTATGTGGCATAGCGGACGCATGGATAAAGTAGCTTCATAGCAAGGCTGATTCAAATGGGTTTGTCTGTGCCTCCATATTTCTTTTACCCTGTGGCGTATTAGATGGCAAAACGAAGGTTCGGCTTTGATTCAGATTTATTTCTTCCAAGCTTCGTCGTAATTGAATGATTAAGTCAAATTGTGTCATCATTGTCTCAGAGTTCTATGCACTGGCGAATCAGACCAAGTTACAAGCATCATGTCTGCCATCTAATCCGTCACTCCCGCCATATGATCATTAGCTCATGGTGATATTCACTTTTGACCCCACTTCTATGTCAATAGGGTTCCATTTGGTACATGATAATTGCAATGTTTGGTGCTAACGATCTGGCTGGTTGTTGTACCTTTTCATAAGCAGTACGCGGTTTATCACAAACAACCCCGAGCGGTAAAATGATGGACGTCCGGTGTATATAACTGATAGGTAGACACAGTGTGGATAGGTTAAGCTGGTACTAGTTAGAGGGCCACACACCACAATCTTCAATTAATCGTGTTTTTATGAATTGTAGGGTATGCCTGACAGACGTAGGTTAAGACAACACCCCTTATCTTAATCGACGATTCAATATAAGGCAACATTCAACTATTCTACGGTTTAGCTCCAATGGTCAGTGCTGTACATCGCACCTTGCGATGCGTGAGCACGTAGAGATCACTTTTAAGTAAACGAGCCTGTTTTCAGATCAGCTTTAGCTTTATTATCACTGTTGGATCCTAATTACCTAGCGGAAAAGGATGACACTTTTTAAACCCCATAAACTGCTGTATAAAGTTCTGAATATCTGCGGTGCCTGCGGCAGACGATTGATCCACACCTTCTCACACGACTAATGTAACTGGATAAGCGCTCCAAACGGAACACGCCGTTGTTTGTAATGATGCAACACAGTGTTGCATAAAAACCAACAGGACAGTTTGGTAGGTCGAAGTTGTTCGTAACATCCCAAATATACATCTTTCACAACACATGCGCCGAGCTATTTTGGTCGTTCGAGCTCACAAGCTGAGATACTTTAAGCACGGGCTCTATTACATCTTGAGTGAGCATTATTGCACGAATACCAACAACAAGCAGACCATTGGTCATTTTATTTAATCCTATCTCTGACCTTATCGAACAGCCGTGAAACGCCGATACAAGGTTTATAGTAAGCGTAAATAGGGATGCTTAGTCGTTATCCAAAGAGTAAAATAAAAGTCTAGTCTCACAATGAGGTTTATTATGTTCAGATAAAAGCACTTACGTGTCTGGATATATAGCGGAGGCACAACCAAGTAGCATGGCCACCTCAATAAGTTATTCATAACATTATTTTATTAACCAAGCAAGTTTTGGCACAAGACACATTTCGCATTGCGTGATGCGGGTTCCAATAATTTCATAATCTCAATGTGTCAATATGTTATCAATAAGCATCTGAAATGCTTTGAGTGATCTTTACAATACCAAAAAATCATAAGATGTCCTGAATCCCCGCACATGTTGTCCTGGTAGGACACAATATGGAAATTAAGACAAATATCTTTGTACCTATGCAAGGCTTTTAGAAGAAACCTAGTATACACACTTGTAACCTAGATAATTTTGTTATTTCAGTATACTCTTATATATCTACTGACTTCAACTTAGGTAATGATAGTGTAACGACTCCATGCGTTGTAAAGAAACAGGTGTTATGACCGCCAAGGTTACGTTTTCCTAAGGACACACAATATATATAACTTCTAGTCATAGCTCACACTGGAGTAAATTATTAAGCCAAAAATTGATACCCAATATGAATATGTGCTGCAAGTGGATGCAGGTTTTTCTATATTGTAATTGGTCCTGTAAATAATTGCGAAATTTGTAATCAAACTAGCCATGACCCTTCCATCCTTATGAATGTTGCCCGTATATTAATTCATAACTGTTGATAAGCCGCAAGAGATGTCAACATAATGGTGACATGATAAGACCACCGATAGTTCAAGGAGAGATGGGTTTAAGAGAGAAGGTCAAGATTTCGGGTGGTAAGACGCTAGCGAATGAGACTGTAGATAAACGACGGGGGACGGGAGGGAGAGCAGGAGGAAATGAGTAAAGTAGGCAAGTTAATTATCGCCTCTAGATAGTAGAATATGTTCGGGCGCTATTAATAAGTGTATGTAAGAATGGGAATCCTGGTTAGGTTTTGAATAATAAGATAAACAGTAATAACGGTTTAATATAATGAAGATATGTCTACATACACACATGGCATCAGGTAGAGATTGAACTTGATACAAACCTCTTGATACTGACATCACATCGATGTGAACTCCGAAACCTAGAATGTGTTGTTACGTCTGCTAACGTTCACTATCAGCTGGCATTCCATGTAGATAGTATTACTTTATTCGAAAAATGTATTAATGAATGGTTGTACTAAAGTAATCGGCTAGTTCTTGTACATATTTAACCTGTTATTCCCTAGCTCTAATATTCTGAGATCATCAATGGCCTTAGATTGGCGGGAATAATTGACGACGCAAAATTCTGACTGCTCGATCTGTTATAATTTAACGCTATTCTCGTAATTAAAGTCTGAACGACGGCCGACGTGTAGCTTGTGGTTATAGGAATGAGAACATGCTTTTCCGCCATGCCTGGTTGTATAAGTACATATTTGAGGACTCATTAGATATTATGTGCCATAATAGTACAGAAAATATTCTGCATATCGTAATAGTGGCCCAACATAAATGTGGTAAAGATTTCCAATTTTTGTAAACATTTACATATATATTGTAGGTGCTTTTGTAATATGATACGACATGAATCATTACCTTGCTTAATAACATAATCGACATCAGTGAATTGTAATAATTATTGAGAGTTCAATATTTCCTATATTTGCGGGGCAATCAACAATGTGTTTCATTCAAGACAACGTTTGATGCATGCATCAGTATGGTCTTACTTGCCGCATGTCTCTGATTACATGCGAGACAATAATACACAGGCACCGGTCATGATGACCGCTACTACTTAGAGAGGCACTCATTTGTTTTATAGGTAAAGAGGTGATATTATCTATGAATCTTGACAGACGATGTTGAAAAGAAAAGGGGTGGTGTATATGTCGACTTGAGCAAGTTTGTGACAACTGTTAATGTACATTGCAACTGATTGACTAATATATAAAAGCTGTATATACGCCAGGAAAGCAATGTACTGATACAACGTAATGGTCGTGAAAGCATTGTGCCACTTTCATAACAATCATCAGCACCCCAGAATCCCCCACTTAGTATTCGGATAAGCCACGAAGGGTGAAACTTTATCATCTCTGTTGAATTGGATATCCACACAGTATCAACGCAGAATAAGGCAATGTCTCCAATATTCAGAATCATCGGGCACTGGACAAAATATACCCCCATTTGGAAATTGATGTTAGAGATATATCAGAATGGCTACATGCTTCCTATCACAATCAACCAGTAGGCAAGTCTAATGGATATTGAACGCACGGACCGGGTCACGGCAGTGTAATGATACATGATAGTCTTAACGAAATAATTGTCAAGCCACGCTATACCAGAATTGCATTCTTGGAATAATACTAAATGCAATAATTAACATATATCACATGTCCAATGTGAATGAAACGCTTATATTTAGAAACCTGGCAATAGTTGTAGCACATTGGTCAAATTATTTACAATTTTATAGCTGCTTAATATCAACATTACACATGTCAGAATAAACTATGCGGTAATTACTTCAACATTGAGAGGACACACAAGGTTGAGTAACACCTAAGACGTGTCAGATATTTAAACCACATTTAGGCAATAAACGAATAAATGAACCCATTTGCGAGTAGGGGTTCGGGAAATGAGAAAACAAAGTCAAGATAACATATATGTTGCTATGAATTAACCGTGAAAGGTTTTGCATCGATGGCATCACAAAAATATGTCTTGATTATATGGGTGATGTAATTTCCTTCCATATTCGAATTGATTTTAGCAGCACTCAGTCCCCTAAATATCATCTGTGCCACTGACTTATAGTCTTAGCTGCAGGCCATTACAGGACACTAACATGAATATATAGGTAACGCTGTTGGTACCCCCCCCCCCTCCCACTTCCTCCCTCTCTCAACTGCTAATAAATACAGAATGCTGTCAGATTCGATACTACAGAGATGACATTTTTTAACTTATATTGTGCTGCATATATCTATTTTATGCGTTCTTGGCGATTTTGGCTGGTCTTTTCCAATATTTTCGAGCACAATGTATTATTAGCTAGGTTCATATGAGTAGATACGTTATTGATCTATATGTTATTGTGCCCAAGGAGCCAGGGTGAATATAGCATCCATGATTAGCATCCATGATTATTTGCGTAGCAAATGTGTCAACTGTTCATGGTACAAAATTTGCTGGACCAGAATGTGCTAATCATGGCTATTATGTGATGCAGGTTTGGGCTAAATACAAAGCTATAAAACACAGATTTTAACATAAAGTTTACATACAATGTCGCTTTCATGAATGAATATGTATTTTACTGAGGCAGGATGTCGAGTCACATAGCATAAAGTATTCCCTCAACAGGATCTGTTGTTCCTCGTGGGTTTGGCGGGGGATGCGAACGTGAATACCATTTGAAGCGTTTCTCTTCAGACAAAAATTCGAATTGTTAGAAAGTTGCAATGGATATAGGTGAAAGTGCTTTGCGGAGGCAATTGTCTGTGCCGGTTAAGAGAAGAGGCGTAGCAACGACCAGCAATAGGAAAAGCATAGCCTTCGACCATGGATTATTACTGCAAATACTCGTCTTAGTAGAAATATACTGTATTCAAAGTGTCAAGACTGCGGTACAATGAATTGAGAGTGCACGACAAAAGCATAAGCCTAGCGGTAATGACGATCCATGGCAATACTTGTCACAGATGGCGGTGCTCTAGCATTTAGATATGGTGTATAGCTACTAAGGTCTATTGAGCTACTCCAGCCCTCTTAGATAGGATGAAAAGGTACAATCTATAGACATGTAATATTTGGTAACCAATGTCAATATAAATCAGGTAAACGGCTATTCAGGTCCTTTGAAATATAGTGCATGGCTGCCCCTGTCCATTGACACATTGTGTATGACTATCCATCTCTGTTAACCCACACCACCGCATGTCGCTGCAGCCTAATATTGATCATCATTTAGACAGGGCAGCTGTATTGCGGCGCTTGGTTGAATACTCCTCGGTCATATATCTATAACTACATTTCAATTGATACAGGATATATATTAGAAGTTAATCTGCTGATTGGCTGAACCTCATGATGTAGTGAAGAAGGTCATTCAAAGTGACGACTCAATTTATCGGTCGAACTACAAACACAAACTCCATCAGCGCCTTGTTAGATGAGTAAGACTAGAAGCTGTCAATTGAATTGTAAATGATCTTCCGCCGTAGATAAACAACGTCAAGTGATTGGCATAATATTGTCCGCAATAATCATTTCAAATGCACACAAATAAACATCATGAATACGATTGCAAAGCGTTATGCTCAGGCTGTGATTGCACGAATGCCTCGATCCCTCGTCTGGTCATTACTATGCACCCGATATGTATAAGGTAAGGCATAGCATACATGTTTAGAGGCAAATGGAAAATTCATACGATAGCAAGCCATAGGTCCACAATACATACAAAATGTGAATGCAATAGTCATTGATTAACTGAATGAACATAATGTGTGACCGACAGTCACTACATGCGGGTGTTATCCAATACCGTGAAAGCACGAAAGTCAGGCGTGCAGCGTCTGGGAATTGCGTCTGGGTATTGCCCATGTCGACAAGATCTGGCTATTGGCCTTCCAGCTGACCCGGTGCTCGTCAATACCACCATACTATCCACACAGCGAGTCACCTAGGAAAACACATTTGGCATGAAGGGTCTCTCTGTCGCCTATGACGACATTTTGTGCCCACAACTTACAACAGTGCCTTTTACATTCGTCGCTTACCGAGCCAATATCCTTTACTTTGCTTAACATTATAAACGAAAGCTATTAATATGAACGTAAGGCATTATCTTTGCTTGCATTGCGATGTTGCGTCTCCTGCAATATTACACGTATGCCGTCTGCGCAGAACTATTGTAGAAGTTGTGTAGATGCGGATCAGTACGCTCTGTATTGGTAGCGGGGAGGGAACTATTCATATTATACAACTTTTATACGGCGCACGATATCACTTCCTCCATCATCTTGTTACGTAACCATGTGATCCACTTAGCTAAGACTTATTGTAGCGCCATTGTATAAGTCGTATCTTATGCAAAAGTTTTCGTCCATGCATCGTGCAGCGTATGGTTTTGTGAAGTGTGGGACACCCATTAACAACCCATCGGTTCTCATTGTGAACTTGATGTTCACAAATGATCACTGAGTTCTCAGGCAAACTGGAAGTCTTGCTGTTTATTTGACACTCTCTGAAAATGACCATCCCCCAATCGATGTAATCACCATCACATCCGCCGCAGATATATCCGCCCCTGCCTCCAGCCCCTGGTTAGTGGCTGCTTTAAGGCAGGGATTTGTAAAACTGTGTCATGTTTTGTTAAAAGTGTACACATAGTTAAGCATTGCAATTGTTTTATAGAATTTAGTGCACAAATATAAGTTTACGCATTTGGATTGGCTCATAACAACTTATTTTTCGAGATTGTCTTATATTTTCTTCACTAACCCACTTGTAACTACAAACGTTGTCTCGCAAGCAGAATGTCCGAGTCAAAAGAGCATCAGAATTATATATTTATTGTTATTGTAAGGATAAGTTGATCGTTTTTACAGGCGTTCATCGCCATATTCACCTTCTGCTGTGTGTTTGATTTAGACATATCCTTAATCTCGACGTAGCACATTGTTTTCTTATAATTGTCACGTACACATGGTTTTCAACAACGGGATGAAAAGAACTTATTGTTTGTGAAACAAATGAGGCGACAGCAAACGTTCATAGGACCAACTGGTAAAATGGCTGTTATTTTGTGTATACACTGGTTGAATGTGTAAACTGACTTAAGAATTCTCAAACCGAATGTAATCTACACTGGTTCAACATTTCAAAGGTCGAGTTTTCCCAAGTGTGTTGTTTTATAATATTGCATTTATTCTAGATTAAATAATGGATGTAATGCTCCTTTACCCATTTGCAATGTTAAAACACACATACCTTTGGATTCTAACAAACTGGTATCTGGTAAGTGGGATCTCCCTCAACTTCCTCCTCAGCTCCTCCTAGTTAGCTTTTCACAGTCGTATAGGAATATCTGGCCAGCACAATTGTTCGTAGAAGCCTCAGGGACAACTTTGCCGTTGACCGCACATTAAAAATATCGCGGATTTCCTTTTGGCTAACTAACCATTCAAATAAGAAGCGTACTTAGCAAAAGCGAAATTGTGCTTATCATCAAAATTAATGACCGGTAAGACAATTGATGATGATGACTGCATGATTCAACTTTGTTAACTGTGGCTAATGCTATAACCAGCCATGGAACATTTGTGAACAATTTAAAAGCAGACTGGTCCACTGAATTTGTGACACGGCGGCGCATTAAATGACTGTTATCCACAGATTCGGAACAAGGAAGTTTTGTCAAGTGAAGCAGCGATTAGGGAGAATGAATATTTGAGGCAAGCAGCAGAAATAAGTTATCCATTGCTGATAAATAGTGACATATTGCTGATGGTTTCTTTTAATGAACGTCAGGGTTTTTTTCCCATTTGAATGGTATATATGTCGCCATATAATGGTTATCTCTACACAATACTTTTGTCTGTTCATACCAAGTGCATGAGATGACGATCAACCTTTTTTCCAACAAGTCGAATAGAACATTATCGTTTGATATCAATTTCTAAATCGCGAATTTTTTTACAACAGTCGGAAAATTGGTAATCATGGTGGCAAGATCCTTTATTCATTGAGCGTTTACGGAGCTCAAAGTATGCGTTCATATATCATCGTTACAATTCAGTGTGTATCAGTGTTTTAAACTTAATTTGATACCACAATCAGTAGATTCGCTTGGGATTTCGACAATTAATGCATGATATAGTTTATTTGCGAATAAACAACTACCGCTCAATGCCGGTTTAAATCATATGGCATCACAACATAGCATGAACAGAACATTTATGAACTGGAAATTAAAACTAATACAAACACTTTGGTCAATTAAATAACGGGGAAAGACTTCATAGCGTTTCGTTGATGTACAATTAACTGGGCCAATTGGCTGCCCTGGACTTGTAACTATAAAGTTCAAATAATCAATCCTGATTATTATATCTCCGTCAATTAATAACTCCTGTGGCATCTCCGGAATGGCTGAATAAATGTCCATTTCGTTGTAGTATTGTTACATCAATCCATCATTTTTGGTCGGTTGGCCATGGCACTGGACCCAGCTGCAGCCCATCAGTCACCACTATCCCGTCAGTGCGGAGCATACGTGAGGGACAAACTACCATTTTATTGCCAACTGAGGATGTTCTCGATGCCTGCGAAACAGGCTACTGTTATATGCATTATGTATGATCGATGGAAGGATATAACTAGGCAGGGAAACGACACGGTAGACTGCGTTAAAATCGTCCCCGTGTTTTATGCAATTGCGAAAACACAGGTGGTTTTCTACCTGGCGCAATCGAATTGCAAATAAGTGAAACGTCAAAGGTTGGTTTTTCTTCTTGTGCGCGCGACATCAGTTCAGGCTTTGACGAATCGACATGCTGTTGCTCATTTCTAGTAGCTCCTCATCGACAAGATGCAATCGTAACCGAAAGATGCACGTCTGTATACCACTGGGCAAGCTAATACGGAACTAGATAGGGCCAACATCGTGAAGGGTGTGAAGGGATTTGTATGCCTCAGGTATCACGATTCTTAAGCGCGAATTCTGGAGTTTTGCAGTTACTGCCAATACGTTGAATCAAACCAGCAATATGGTTTTTGCGAAAAACTCATATTTGTGGACGAAGGCACCCACGAACTACAAAGGCATTTGCACATAAAAAAGGCACACAATACGACCACCATCTCGAGCACTTAACCTTGGAAATGTTTAAATGCAACATTTTGAACCTTCTCCCGCGATTAACGAAGCACTTGACTGCCATGTTCAATGACGACATGGGATAAATATTTTTCTTTTGTCTCAAGGTATATTATGGTTCTGACCGCGCGGACGCTAGTTTGGATGCATCTCATCATTTATTAATTGTCTTGTTAAAGCTCCCAGTCATTGTTATGGTGGTTGACAAAAACGATGGTATCAGGTGTGGCCCATATGTCACATATATATGCGCATCCTGACAATAATGCCAATTTATGTTCTTCTTCGACGGCCTGCGCTTGTCTGAAGAAGCCACCATTCCATTCATAGTATGTAAAGACATCAGGTATGATCGATAGACATTTTAGATGGCATACACATGAAATATGCGCGGTAATGGAATTAGCGTTGCTGCGGGAAAACAAACATTCCCATTGTGTCGCATGCGTAGCACGCTTGATCATTCTTATAGATATATAAATATATATAGAGATATATATATATATATATATAGATATAGATATATATATATATATATATATATATATCTAGAGATGTATATATATGTATAGATATATATATATATATATATATAGATATATATATAGATATATATATTTATATATATATTGATATATGTATATATATATATATGTGTATATATATATTCATATATGTATATATATATATGCATATATATATGTATATACATAAATATATATATACATTTATATACCTATATATATAATGATATATATATATTGATATATTCATATATATATATATATATATTTATATATATATATATATTCATATATATATTTATACATTAATATTTATGTACATAAATATATATATACATTTATATACCTGTATATATATATTTATATATATGTGTGTGTGTGAGTGTGTGTGTGTTTATGTGTGTATATATATGCGTGTGTATGTGTGCGTGTGTTTATTCGCAATATTTGGGGCACTTCGTAAATAAGAGACTCTTAGCGGTGGCCTATGTTTTTATCCACAATGGAGCGCGTGAATGCAAATAAATTAATCTATTGTTGACGATAACATTTTTGTATAAGAATCAACAGTCTAGCAGGCTATAAGCAATATACGTACAATATACATGTGCTCATGCTTATCGTTATGCGACGACTACATTACGAATTGCACTTGTGTTTATGTAGGACTACAAAAAAAACAAAAAAAAACCACAATAGCATACTACTTTTTTTCTTTGATTGATAACAAGGCGATAACGACCCCGAATTAATGTGAGAACGAGGGAATAAAATTGAACGATTTAAAAGTTAACGATTTCTAATTATGGTCCAGCTGCTCATTCTTGTGGGTCGTATTGTTCAGATAACATTATCAATGCAAACGCACCTGATAATTGCAACTACTTTCATTCGGGTGAAAAAGGGATGCCTTCGCCTATACCTTTCCTGGGCGTCATCGAACACAGTAAAATTCACTGTAAAATGACAAGTAGTAAAGATGGAATTGGTTATTGCTGATTTTGGGCTAATGAATAACGAATACTTCAAGCTATAACATTACAATGTAATGGGTACTGCATTTCAATGCCGCATCACAAACGGCTCTGGATTTGATCCTCGGGGAGCAAAGCTTAATACTTTTTTTCCAATTTGATTATACCCTTTTGATGACGATCTTTGTACACTTACCCATACTGATATCCAAGCTGCTAGCTAACAGTTAGTGAGAAATATAACCGCGTTTTGAGTATACTGCATTTCAATATGTAAATTAACGCTTTAAAAAAGGCTAGTATTCTTTCTCTTAGGTGCTACAATGTTATTCGTTAAATAGTTGGTTGAATATGAGTTCATTTTCTATGCCGGTCAAATAACGCTGTGATTCATGGTTACCTACTCGACCTAATAATAAGCCAGAGACCGTTATATCCAATCATAGATAGCACTGTTGTTATTCATCGTATGCTCAACAATAAGATACCTGCAGAGCAACAACGCGATTGAAACATTGCATTTCTGCTAAATTTACGTACAACCAAACCCATGAGTCCGACTGTGTGGCACATAAAGAACAAGTGATTGTCAATGAAAGAGTGTTCCAGAGAGAACAAACTCTCCTCTCCCCGAAACGACAACATATATAGTATGATCGGCCTCGAGAAATACTTTTAATGGTATGCTAAAGCAAGCACATTCATCTGTTACCCTTATAAATGTTAATTATAATGCAACACAGACACACAGTAGCTTGAAACGTGAATATGTATATCGATATATATATTGGAATACGTGGGACACCTGAAGGCCTATGCATGATATTTTGTGGTACATTCTAATATAGGGCAATGGGTTTGAACTTACTTATTACATATTGCAGACAACGCAATAGCAATGCATAAATTGTACCAGCAGCGGATGTTATACCAATAAGCGGATGACGATCGAGGGTTACAATTAAACATTTGCCTCCTTAATTTCTTCAGCTAGTCATTCCACTGTTATTACGGCTGATACCTCTAGTAATACTACAAAATTACCAAACTTAGTAAGAGATTTGATTTCGTAACATCCAGCGTCTGGTCATGTAATACATAATATCCTTGATAAGGTAAAGCAGGCTCTTGCGATTTTTTAGGCGTGTTTATTTCGAACATTCATGAACACAACTAGTGTG
>CM067350.1:52702884-52727884 GCA_034190875.2 Urechis unicinctus | reverse complement strand
GGTCGCATCGTGTATAATGACCCTGATATGCATAAACATTATATTCTATCTATATATAGATGACATAGATATATATCACATATAAAGCCTGTATATCGATTACTGATAGATATAGAGATATATTGATGACGAGTAAATATATATGGTATATATATAAGGCATTATATATATATATGATATTATATATATATATATATATATATATATATATATATATATATATATATATATATATGTGTATATATATATGTTGACATTGATTGTCTTTGAATAAGTTAGCGACTATTCCACCCCACCTTCACTCCTACCTCCAAATCACATGATTTTGATGGCGTGTTAGGCAGTTCCATTTGTTTAATTACTTGCAATGGGTGACTGTACAAATACGGCCAACCCTACGCCTTTTCCTTGCGGCATGACTCAAATATTCCGAGAATTGTAAGTTACATTTAGAAGAAAATATCATTCAAAGTGCCAATAGTAATACCAGTTAGTGATATACAATGTCCAATAAACAAGTAACCATACTATTTGATTCCTAACTTGCCTACTGTTTGAACTTGGAAGTAATGTAGGCATTTGGACCATGTCTTACATAATTCATAGAAATATATTCATTTTCTATTAATTATTCAAGACATGGTATAGGTTGATAGAAGAGCCTTATGCAGACAGTTCTATCTAATATTGCTTGGTTATAATTTGATCAAGAGCCGCTATTTTACAGTATTAGTTGTATACTATGTACTGTGAAATGACATTTGTTTCCTTATTTGTGTACTGCTTCAAATCACCAACTCGGAGCCCGTATTTCCGACTTATAGCTCTAAGTGATGTGCTCGGTGTATGATGCACGGAAGAAAGTCATTATCAAACCGTTGACTTAACCAGGCTGTGATACCGTAGCTGCAGCAAATGACATGGATTATGCCAAATTCCGCGGTTTGAACTGACATACTACGAGGCGACGGCTGCGTGCTCAGTAGCTTGCCCGAATGCATATATCACTGGCAAGTACAACCGTAGACATAAGTAATCCATAACATGATATATATATATATAGATATATATATATATATATATATATATATATATAGACGAGATATAGATATATAACGTGGAAGCTATAGATTTACATATATATATATAATATATATATATATATTATATATATATATATATATATATATATATATATATATATATATATATATATATCTATATATATATATATATATATATATATATATATATATATGGCATCGCCACCACATAGCCATTGTTTGGGTGATGTCATTATGCAATAGCACACGCGTTTGTCTATAATGTTGCTTTTGGTTACACGGTTGAACCATTACAACCTATTTAATAACGTAGTCATAGAGTAACCTGAAATATCACCGACAACTTGGCTATTGCTGTAAAATATACGTGTTTGATGTATTACGCTGTTCGTAGCGCCGGAAATATGAAGAAGCATGTGACAAAAGGTATTTTGAAACACGTTTTATTCTAGGCATTACTTCATTTGCTGATTATTGAAGCTGAAAATTGTTGTTTGCTATCGATTATGACTACTATGTACAGCTTTCTGAAGAACAACGTCGGCTTTCAATTTCTTGACATATGTTGTTGCTTGATGTTGCCATCAAACCGTACTGGTTGTGAACGCTATAGCTATCAGAACAAGCCACACACGTATGTGATATCGATTTACCTTAAATCAAATGATGCACGCTCCCCCCCCCCCTCCCCCCCTGCTCCTCCTCAGTGGCACAATGCGCATTATGTTGGGTCTGCATAACATATCCATAGGTCATTCTAATATTCCGATAGTACGTGGAGAGCAAAAGGTCATTACGAATTTTTATACAACAAATCGTTCTCGATGCTTTACAAAAGGCTCATTTAGTGGTATATAAAGAACATGCCAAAGAAGCCCAATCTTTTACGAGTTAGCGATCTGGAGCCGCATCTATAAAGAATCTTAACTTGAGTCATCTTCACTTAGCTGAGTCAGGCGTAACCATGAAACAAATTGTTAGTGGACAGAATTAATGGCTATAATTTCACACCTTTACCATCGCAATCACAGTTTTTTTTTCCTACACAATGTTTATATATGTATATATGAATGTATATATATATATATATATATATATATATATATATATATATATATATGTGTGTGTGTGTGTGTGTGTGTGTGTGTGTGTGTGTGTGTGTGTATAAGTATATATATATATACACATATATATATATAATATATATCTATATATATATATATATATATATATATATATATATATATATATATATATATATATAGTATTTATATATATATATATATAATATAATTGTGGCAGAACCATTGACATACGGCTGACTATTTTTATTCGTGGAACTAGAGATCTATTGTCTCTAATTCCTTTGCCACAAATCATGTTACGTTGGCTATCATTGGTCATCAGCTCACTTATCTCTGTTGCTTTGTAAAAAGCAAATACCAATTCATATAATATATTTACTGGTTATTAGTAGTTCTGCCTTCAAAAAAGCATTTGTTTTCTAATACTATGTTTGAGGATTATTGAGAATTTGGGGTTTTAGGATTCACGGCCATTTGTGTTTTGATGACTCACAATATATAGAGCCTTAAACAATGGAGCAACCCCCAAAACGGCAATGTTACGGCTAACTAAGCAGATTCCGTTGCAATCACTCTTTATCACTGTTTCTTTCTGAAACCGCACTTCCAAAACATCACAGTGGTGCAACCAAAAGCCCAAACTGCGCTATGTGTGTATCACCTCGAGCTTAACCATGCTAATATATGGCTCATAGTGTGTCTAATGGTGTTGTCACGTAATGGCATAGCTACAAAACTTGATAGTTACTGCGACCGGATACTGTCTTCCACAAAAAGCTTTTATCTTCTTAAGCTGTTCAATGTAGGCACCTTAAGTGTATAGCGGCTTCGATTCACCGCTTTTACCTTTGGTGAATTCGAGTATGAGCCTATGACGTGCTTTGTATATGCGATTTGTAAACGACGATTATATATATAAAATAATATTAAAACCCTTTGGCACTCGTTAGTATTGTAGTTAACCATATAATCACATATATCAATTATTTAGGAACTATACCTGTCTTATTGCTCATTTCCAGTAGCATCCATGATAACCGATGTTTCCTGTTCACCTGTCACAAGATTCTCTCTGGTGTTCCACATTTCTGACACAACCGCATCAACCCTACAAATCACCATGTCTTGACGTTAGTCGTCCTGATGATCGTCCTGATCAGCTCTTGACATTGCTGTTATGTGACAAGAGATGGTTGAATGGGTGCGGATGTAGGTTGGTCAGGTGGTTGTTTGTGACAAGACCAGAGTTAATCAGGTGTTGGATTGATCGAACTATTCGATTCAGGGTTTGATTCAAGCCCTTGGTATCATTTAATCGCTATCTCATTCAAGGAATAATTAGTATACGCTATTTGATAGTATTCCATAAGCAAACTATGAGACAAAATAGAAATATTATAGACTCTTACCGGTGATATATTACTGTGTACAACTTAATTTGCATTTCCATAACAGCTTTATTGCAATATATATACATCCCATTTATTCAAATATGGAAGGTTGTGATAATACTATGGTTACTCCGCGGCTAGTCGGAGAAAGTCCTAGACCTTTACATATATTAATTGAGTGATTTGTGTGATGAAAAGATCTAGCTTTTCACCGCCTTCTCGCTGTGCTGGTAACCGTCGGCTTTGACATGGTTACATCAATCGACGCACCCCTAAAGGGATTTTTCACTGCGTTAACATGGAAAAAAGGGTAGTTGAGACCGAGTGACCTGTCAGATGATTATTATATCTCCGAGTAATTCTTGATGCCCTTATTCTTTTTGAGGTCAACCCTGGCAAGACAGAAGCACCACATACATCGTGTGCAGATATTGTGTGACCGGATCCACAGAGGCGATTTCTTATTAATCAAGACACCTTCTAAGTAAGTGTAGGGAGACGAATCCTAGAGATCGTGGTGCTGAAAAGTTGTAATTGGGTAATGTGCTATTATTTCAGAGTAAAATGCATGGGATCGTTCATTTGAGCTACACAGCAAACCACCCAATATGATTTTATGTAATTCACCGAGTACGTTGAGTCGGCGATCTAACACGGTGTATTTATCTTCTCAAGCTATAACCTTTGTAGCCCATGTGTACACTGTGAGTTGGCGCACTCGTAGTCATTACAACAATTCATTGACAAGCGATATGAAACCTGCACCAGTACAACCCCGTCATGTTGTTCCTGGCTTTCGGCTCCATGGTGACTTATGGCGTAAGTACGCTGATGTTAAGCTTAATGGGCAGCTTCCTTCCGTTGATGTTTTATAGGAATGCGTACTCGTTTTACAATTGCGAGGACAAATTGTGTTCTTGTAATTCCGCATCTTTGGCAACAGCATTGAACTCCCTCTAATGAGACATATAAACGGGTGAATTGGACTTCATAATTATGCATTAATGCTTGGCAGATAACACGCCAGTGTAAAAGAAAAAAGGAGATACCATAGACATGGTGGGTTATGAAAGCTGTCCACAGAGATGCAGTCTTGTTACATATCAGTCGTCGCAATTGCCACCCACACCATAACAGACCCAACATCTGTCCATCTATTTTACACATATTATGTCAAATAACGTAATAAGTGAGTTTACATCCACTAATTGAATAATTCAAACCACGTGAGCATAGCACAATGCCTCGCTGTTGGTGATATTCAATCACGTACAATACTCGATACTCATAAATCCATAAGATGAATTTGTCCATGCATGGAGTACAAGTCGATGCATATTTGCACGTTTTTTAACCTGCTTCTGATGTACAATAACTAATGAAATACTTCCTAATTACCACCAAGTAACTAAGAATGTTTTTGCATATCTACGTTGCCATCCAATACTCGACATTTACTTTTCATATGTAGTATTATCATGTATAATTGGATGTATTACTAGCAAAACAATTAAGTGCCATTTAAACGCCGTTGATCAGGTTTATTTGCTTGAGGTTGGGGCTTTACAAATATCCTGTATAGATGAGAGAGAGAGAGAGAGAGAGAGAGAGAGAGAGAGAGAGAGAGAGAGAGAGAGAGAGAGAGAGAGAGAGAGAGAGAGAGAGAGAGAGAGAGAGAGACAGAGAGACAGAGAGACAGAGAGACAGAGACAGAGAGAGAGACAGAGAGAGACAGAGACAGAGAGAGAAACAGACAGAGAGAGAGAGAGAGAGAGAGAGAGAGAGAGAGAGAGAGAGAGAGAGAGAGAGAGAGAGAGAGAGAGGAGAAAGAGAGAGAGCGCGCTCCGTTTGCTTGTTTGATTTGCTTAAGCCTTAGGCCAACATTGTCTGAATAAGGTGATCCATGTTGGTCTACAGATATCCATATCTGGGGTAGGTCATGTAGAGGCCAAAGGGGCCAAGGTCCAAGGGACACAATTACAGCTATCAAGGGGCCCGTTTTCTTTTTGACAGTGTTTTGGATGGGTGACGTCGGGCATAAGGCCTTGCACGGCGTCGGCCAGACGTTATAAACATTATCATAGTTGACTGCTGTATCACGAGAAACATAAGAGGGTCACGTAACATCTATTTAGAGGAGGTATGCATTGGTTTATATAACGAATTCCAACCGTGAAAATGGATAGCGCTGTAAAAATGTCAAAACACAAAAGCGAAAATATACTTAACATTCAGTCTGATTATACTCGAGGATCACTATCACTGTACGAATGAAGCACAACTACGAAACAGTGTGCAAGTTACATCCTCGTAAAATCTCCGCTTCCAGCGCAATAGTGTTTGGTTCAATTGTTGTGTTATTTATAGGTGCAATGTTATTACAGTGCATTATATAAATGCCACATGCTGCCGACAATGTATGGATTCAGTCAACGCCAGCCGTGTCATGATCCCGCACATATCTGCAGTCAGCATCACTTCTTCATTACGATTTATGACGTGTTTGTGTAGCTGGCAACTTTAATGTTAGGCTGGCTGTGGTATGGCTTGCATATCGTGTAACTGTGAATGCGCAGACAAAAGTATATATAGCGCACGTATGTGACATCTCAGCATGCGTTGCGACAGCACCACAACGCGACAAGAAACGGTGAAGAATCTTTTCAACCACACTCAAACCAAACTCTATAATGTTCAGCGAGGCTCTGTGTGCCGGAATGCTGATGGCTCTGGCTATGCCCTCCTGCTCGGCGTGTGGCAAGGTCTATGGTAACGCAGGTAAGAATTATGTTTAAATACAAATTGCTTTATCAAGACAAGCTAATACTCGGATTGCCTGGTAGCGCGAGAGGTGGCAATGGCATGCAGAAAAGTTGCAAGATTCCCCTAATGTGTTCGTTTACTTATGTGATCCTATCTGACATAGAGGGTAGCTGTGACTGATAATTGCTCCTCCCGGGCGTAAATTAATGCTTAGAAATATTTTTATTCATCTCATTTGTTGATGTACGCATTTTAGGCCACCTACGTGAAGATATTGCATGGTTCTAGCGATTGATGTGTTTTAAAACTCAGTCAAATCCATAGGCGATGCAACAAATATACCACTCACCACTAGACACTGTCATTTGCCACTGAGGACAATATATATGTTTTTACGTTTCTGCTTATCAACAGATCTCGCCCTCAAGATTGAAGAACAGCTTGATAATTGGGTGAAGTATTACAATGAAGACGACATAGACGATGATGAGAAGATCTTTACTGAGGATGCTGTATGGATGGATAACGGCCAGACAAATGCTGTGGGACACGACAGTTAGTGTCATCAGGTCACAATATTTAAATTTTTGTTACCATATATGTATGGTTATCCCTTGTCAAAGGTTGTGGAAGATTTGTTTAGCATCTTCATACCGATAAGATATCGTCGGTGATTATATAGAAATAGCGGCCCTTCTGCGAGAAGACTTTAAAGCGGACGGAGGTAAAGGTTACGCGGTCGAGTGTGTCGAAATATACACGTTCGGGGATAGCTATGGCGCGATGATTAACACATACAACAAGTCTGGAAGGTAAGCGAATAGCTCGATCACAACTGTCAACTGCTGGCGAATATATTAGCCAATAACACTGATTTGCAGGTCTCTGTACGGAAGCTTACATTGTCCCAAGTGAAGAATCCAACTGATTTTCTAATTACATTCATTCTGCCCGATCGATTGGAAAATCAAGTCGCATTGAGTGATGCTGCAGTGTTGAGCTTGCTTACTATGTTTTATTATTATTTTGACTGACTTCAGGGCTATGAGTTTGTGGAAGTTTAAGGATGGTGTTGCACTTGCTCATCGTGTAATGAAGAACATGGTGTAGAGTCAAGTCCACTAAAGTTATTGGACAATGTGGCCAAGCTTTTGTTGTTGCTTAAGCCAATTAAAGCATTTTTGCATTAGTAGTTTGTAGAACAACATCGTACCAAATAATTAGCATAACCACGAGCTTGTTGATTTTGAGCAGTTGATAACGGCTGTCATGCCAGCATGGTGTACACACTACATGACACAACACCCTGTGCGTACCGGCTGATGTCGCACAAATTCACAATGTATTACGATAAGCAGACAATTGGTACAGATAAGAATTGTGCAACCCTGCCCATGATAGACCAGGTACACATGGGAGATCGGAGCAGGCATCGCGGCATCATTGTCAAACACAGCCCCGACAAATAACTGCCCTGTAAATACCGTGATCTGAGGCTCATATTTGGCGAGTCATCGTGATATCTGCATCTATATCAAAGGGTTCAATTGAGTGCGGTTTTTTAAATATGAATAATTCTTGATATTTTACAAACGATCTCTAAAAGACTTTTACTCCCTTCCAAATGTGAATTTGGACAAGCAATTAATTTAAGACACTGCGCTGTCAACAATCTATTGATACAAAACGCGGTGATTTGGAGATTAATAATCTTCAAGCTTGTAACAATATTTAAAAACAAATATCGTGGCCTTATTTAGTTTATGCCACATTCTTTTCTCGATATGAGAGACGACATGAAAGTACAAAACAAGGCGCAACATATGTAGGTGCTGAGGTTGCCAGTTTATTTTTTTCGAACAAAGACTTCATAAAAGCATTAAGTAAATATATGCCCTTTCACCCATCGACGCACAGTATTTGAGCAATGCAAAGAAATCAATTAAACATAATTCTATTTTGTTTTAGGAACAGTAAGATAAATAATTATGTTAATCCTAAAAAAATTACTTATATATGCACATATGCATGCATACATATAGATCCATGCATATATTCGATATATATATATATATATATATATATAGATATATATATAGATATATAGATATATATATAGAGATATAGATATATAGAGAGACATATATATTTCTATATATAGATTAATATAAATATTTATACTTATATATATATATTTATATATATACATAATAATAAACACATATATATATATATTTATAAATATCTATCCTTATTTACATACATAAATATCAATTTGTATATATATAACAATATTTATATATATTTATTTTTATATATAAGTAAATATATATATATACATATATATGTATGTGTATAAACAAATGCATATTATACACATATATGTATATATATATATAAATATCTATCCGTATATATATATATATATATCAATTTGTATATACATATCAATATATATATATATATATATATTTTACATATATATTTATATAAGCAAATATATATATGCATATATCTTTGTGTATGTATATAAATAAATGCATATAAATATATATATATATAAATATATATATATATATATTTAAACGTATATATAAATAGAGACATTAATATATATATATACATGTATATATATATATTTATATATATATGAATATATATATGTATATATATATATAAATATATGTATTATTTATATATATATATATATGTATATGCATATATATATGTAGATATATATTAATATACATTTATATACATATATTAATATATCTGTATATATATATTTACTTATGAATCAATGCATATGTAAATATATATATGTACATATATATATATATATATATATATATATATATATATATATATATATATATATATTGATACATATAAACAAATGAATATATACGTACATTATTACGGATCGATATGCTCAAATTGATTTATGTCTATAAATATATACATATATTTATATGCATACATCGATGTTTATATATTGATATATATTTTATTATACACATACATATTTATGTGTACATACAATAATTATTATGTTAATATATAAATATATATTTATACATAAGTATTTATTGTATTAACATTTTTATATAGATATGTTTATATGCATATGCAAATATATTTACATAGTTAACATAGATATATACATTTATAAGCTTAAATGTATGTAAATATTTATATATATACTTGTATTCATATATAAAAATAAATATATGGATATGTATGTATATATGTATGTACATGTATGTATATAAATATATATATATATATATATATTGAAAAATAAATATATATGTATATATATGTGTGTGTGTATATGCATATTCACCTTGGCGGCCGGTGGCGACTTGTTGGTATATCGTGAAATTAAGATGTGTAATATGTGTTGCGATATTGCGTCCATGCTCAGACAGCCGTCGCAAACTAATGCATTTCATTAAGCTCATTGATATATTACAAAGCTATTGGGTGCAGTTCAAGACAAAGAATAAGAATCTATCCTTTGTGATAGTCTATATAATTTTTGTCGAAATCGATTTATTTTAATGTGAATGTGACCAACACTCTATGTTTTGCACGGTGCCAGTGGCATATTGTTATCTATATTCCTCAATATATGTAATGTTAGCATTGCCTTAACCATTGTCATCAATTAGTGTAAGTTGGCAGTATCGTTGTATCTGTCAATTGATATAAACGTTTGCTATTGGGAAAAAGGATGTGATTTAGGGGCACTGTGAAGTTGCAGATTGTTGTTGGTTTTAACCAAACTTAGCCAACCTTGGAATCAGTTTGAAAGACAAATTTGCGAATTGTATTTCGTTTTGTTAAACAATATCATGAACATGAGTTCAGAAGAGACAACTAGCTGTCCATGCAGCATGTATTTGAGTCCCATACAATGAATTCGGTATTTGAAATTTGTTTCTTTCTGGAACATCAATCAGTTACAGGCGGGTTTATAATGCTTACAAAACTTCCTTAGCCAATGAGGCATGATTTATTTGAAGTGTTTCTATAATAACTAGTGGCATTAACAGTTGAAGATTTGTAGCTACAAATCGATAGATGTTTGATGAGTTGACACAAAATGGGGTAAGGCGGTTATCTGCGTCGCCTTTCCACAGGTTGCGGGTTTGATTATTAAGTGTGAACACGTTATTGGTTTTAGACGACTCGAATAACTACGAGAAATATCGGTCCCATTCCATAAAGGGATGCCTCCGAACCTCTAGCTTATTGGAATCGTGGGGTCAATATAAACGTGCTGTCGCGCCAGTCATCACTTTTAGTTTTGCTATTGTACCTGGCGAATATGTGACCTGTTACCATGAATGTAAATAAATGACTTTAAACATTAAAATAACTCTGAATTGGTGTATGTAAAGGTACCAACCAGTGTACCCTGTTGGTTTGCCTGACAGCTAGTACACTGACTCGCGAGGCTTACAACTTGCGGTTTTTGTCCGGCCTAATATTGATCCGTCCCTTTATGAAGTGTCAACAGTGTTAAGGTTTATAATGTCAGGTTCTTTACATTGATGACATGCTCTACTCAAAGCAGTAGTCTCTTGCTGTTACTTCATGTGAGATCTATAACAGCCGAGCTGCGAATACAGCTAGCATGTTTATGGAAACTTTTAACATCTAACTTGACAACCCATGTATCTACGTTATAGGTCTCTCTTAACTTCTAAACTTTTTCAACCTTCCATGAATCTAGTGCTAAATGCTTGCATTATATTTATGGTTATTGAGCTATCAACTATTAAACACAGATGAAGTCATAAATCTCTTATTAATTGACCAATGGTCATTGAATTGATATATTTAATTAAACTCTGCTATTTTATCAGATAATGCGTTCAATAAGTTTTAATTCTAAATAATTGTATCTAAGAACTACCTCGTTTAATATATAATAACGTTCTACATGCTATTCACCACCATTTCAGTGTTATCTATCCGCAGAATACTAACTTCAAACTGATGAAATCCAGGCGATTGACCTGTCAATGCATCATTCAGAGCTTATTATTGAATGCAACAAACGTACATGTACGATATCTGCCTTATTATCAGGATCTAATAAACCCGTGATCAAACGTGCTAAACATTAGATTGCCTAATTTCCTTCTCACTATCAACCAAGCATTGGTCAAGCAAGTCATTATCGTACATTTCGTTACAGTACCTAATATTCAATGAACTGATTAACCATGATGGTGTTCACCGCTATCAAATGTTGCGTGAACTAATCAACCGTTGAGGCAAGGAAGGTTGATACAATGGTGTATCATGATATTCGATAATGTCAGCTCATAAATTACCTCGAACGTGAGATGATGCTAATACCATGTGCATTGACGCACAGCACAAAGCCGTTCTCCATCATAATCTCTTGGCATTTTTTTCTTTTTTTGAATCTATTATCAAAGACGTTTTCTCATCAGCATCGAAAACCAACGAGTGTTATAGAAATTTATAACGAGATAAGCTATAAGATAGTAGTTCGTCACGTGTTGCCACTTTGTTGCTGATCCTGCAGTCAGATTAATACAAAGGTAAGGGGCACTTTCGAAATAAGGTGTTGACACATTTAGAATTAATGGTTTATAGAGTTTATCAGCCGCGACAGGACCCTGTAGACACATAGACGCTTACATATCGTGTCGAATGTTACCCAATTTGTGTGAAGCAGAGGCGGTAGGGTATCGAGCCTCTGCTAGTGACAGCTCTCATAATAGAGCAAATATTAATATAATTGTACTATTACTCGCCATAATGCCCTTATAAGCGTAACATTAGGTCCTTTTTTTATGAATCCATATTTACGGATAATAAACATCTGAAATTTGATAATTATGCATGTTATGTTTATAGATGAGTATATTCAGTGATGTGGTACCCGAAAAGTTGCTTCACTTGCATCAAGTATGCTTATCGTGGTACTACAATGCATACACACTCGTTCTTATAACTGGTACTGTATTCGTATTCGCAAAGCAGTATCGTGATATTCAAGGCAATGAATGTACACGTGGGCCTGATATAGCTAATTGGCTCTTAATTGGATGAACAGGGTTTAGCTGCTACAATTAAATATACATCTCCAGTGAGCTGTACAGAGGAAATTCTGGCCCGGAAATCAAGCTCGATGCCATAAGTTTATGGCTACATATATCACAGGCCTTTAAAGAGTTCAAAACCTTACGCTAGTTCTTTGTCTTAACCTAGTACAGTGCATAACTGCCATCATATTTTGTTTTTATTATATGTCATAGGAGCTACTCAGTTTCCACATATACTGACAACTCCGAAAGCGATGAGTTGGATTACAACAGTGAGCGTTCTTCGCACCAAGAAGAGGGACAATGAGCCTGTGGAAGCATACGGCCATACAGGTTTGATCCTCCAGCTAAAACAAGGCCAGAAAATTCTCCTAAAATAGAACTGATTAGTGTCTGTAAATAGAGATAAATTAGTATGACAGCTAGCTCGCAAATAGAAACGGCGTCCGTGGCAACATCTTCTGGTGACATATGACGTCACAGTGCCTCCATTCATCTTCGGCGTGTTGTCGGGAAGGCATCATCAAAGGTAAAATTAACATACATTACGGTAGCTAAACTAGGTAAAGTGCGCACGGATTTTTGGTTTGGGAGGGGAACGCGTTTGATACAACGACATAAATAACCATTTGTGAATTTGTGACTTGGTTGGTCCTGTATATACTAGATAAACCCATGACATACAAGAGTTACATATCTAACGAGTACCGTTCTAAATATTGTGCTCCAGGGAAAACCTCAGCAAACTCGCCCTCGCCCTCACCCGCGGCCTTCTGAGTGGATAAACAGCAACATCTGTTCACAATGTTGAGGTTGCCGATGCTTTATACCTGTAGCAGAGAGCGTTCACCTTTTTTAATCAAAGGTGTTGATGTGGAAAATGAGTCATGAGGATATGCAACTCTCACATGATTAGAGAATAACTCCAAGCTGCAATGATATTAATGAGCGATTAAAGCGAAACATGAGTGTTCAACGTTTTCTTGATTCGACGCATAACCATTTGTGTCATTTCGGGTACATTCGTTTTTATCTTTTCGCAATTATTGATGACCTAGTGCTGTCGTTATATATTGAACAACAATTGACCAGTTTCATGATGTTCACATGAGCTACCTTAATGGCAAGGCGCAAGCACAGCAGTTCTTTTGAAAATCAATCATAGGACAAAGATGTCAACATGCTCACAAATCATATTTGCTGATATTCGGAACAATTTATAGGTGTTCATCGGATTGATGGACGTCTGACTGGTCTGGGGTATAGACCATTCATCTGAACGAACTGTATTTATGCCACTCGATCATTATAAACGCAAGCGACATTCTTTTCACTTTTATTTCAGCGAAACCCTCAACATGATTACTCAAATCCAGAACCTCAAAAGGGCCAAGAAAGCTCTCCTAAGCATTATTGCTTTAATGTAAGTGTCAAACCAGCAACTATGCGGTGAAAGTGAATGATGAATTGATGTTCTACTTATCGGCATTGAATGCGTCAGCCGCAATGAGCTTCCAAAATATGCTTTCTGATGCAAACACACATGACGTGTAAACATTTCAGCGTAATAAAAATGTTTATCGCGGCGGTCCTGTATCAAAGAGTTTATAGCAACGCAAAAAAGGTTCAATCCGACTAGCTGATTGTCGAGTATGCTAGTAAGTTTAACACACGCCTGTCGTCAAGTAAATTTGCAATGAAATCAACAAAAACACAACAGACTTTTGACCCAACCTCTTGGTGCTCGGCGTCTGGCTGTAGACATTGAATATATTGAGTATTCCGATTGGTCGAGGCGACAACGCCCCAAAAACTTCCATTTGATTTTGAGAGGCGCGATGCCAAATCTCCCACGCTGCTTACAATTGGGCGGTGGAACAGCCAGTTTTCCCTCGGATGTGCAACACTATACACGCATGCATATGAGCAGGAAATTGCGGGCAAACAAAATGTGCCTACGGACCTGTTACTCTAGCTGCTAAATCGCCCTAGTGACCTAGTGAATGATACTTTATTTGTATTGACTCAAAAACCACCGTTGATGCTAACCTCGATTTAAGATCAACATAAAAGCACCTTCTACAATGCTCGCTCAATCTGGGATCCATAAACCTGCCGTTTTTCCTTATAACAGATAAAACTGTACCCTACAAATAGACACCACAGCACTCTGGGACGAACGAACAAAGGGCCATTACAGTACTTGTGAGACACTGTAGGTGCTATTGACGCAGAACGCGTCCGTCAAATAACACACGAGGCTGATAAGACAAATATAACCCGGGCCGAGTTAGAATATATTAAACCGACATGAATGCCAACTTAGATGTTCCTCAAAGCAAAAGAGAACTCCACTGTAGACACTTAACCCTTAGCTCATTTTGAATCAAAACGATGGCCTCATATGGTAGTCGGTTTGATTGCGATCCTATCACGTACGCCATGATTCTATTGATCACATTTTAATTCAATGTGGTAACGATCGAATCTATATTGGTTGCTATCAAATTCAATTTGATCGTACTCGCACTGCTGAGTCTACAAAGTTCTTGCGAAACAGGTTGACATTAGTGCACCATACGTATCATCTTGCCACATCACATCAACATGGAAATTGGGCTGTATGATCATGTTGCCTCCGGTGTTCTTTCGGGATGTGAAACTGCGTGATAATGCTGGCCACTATGTGAAACATTTTGCATTACAAGGTTTTCACATATATCATTCAATAGTAATACATACTATGTTTTCATCATTTAAAAGTCTTTCGACCTCATACAACACAAGAGTATCCCTCATCTATGTCACGTACAGCAGGTGGTACTTCACAAAGTACTTGAATGTACCAATAATACATATTTTATACATAGTTTATATATGCGTCGATGGGGGAGAGGATATGACCAGGACTATAAACTTCGGATGCGGTAGGTTTCATTATTAGACCCATTGCGTTGAAACGTAAGAGATACACTGGAAAACTAATAGATGCAAAAAAATTACTTTTATTTGCATGTAGTATTTTACAATACAGGCCAGTAATAGTGACGTTTATTTCTGTACTAACAACGGAGGCTACCAACAACGCAAATACCTCAACCTTAGCAATACTGGCGACCAAATATTGCTACGCTAATTAATAAAAGAAGTAATGCTTGTTTATTATCTAGATTTGGGATTACGCCACAATACCCTTAGATGACAGTAATTTGATTGTCAATGGCTATTGCAACTATAAAATGTGCAATCAGAGAGGTTAGCTTTAATTAATGTTGAAGTTCATTTGATATAAACCATGCATGCCCTCCTTGTTAGCATCATGTATGGTGTCTATTGTTTCAAATACGGGTCTCTATTGATCACGACATTTAGGTCATTAAACTTAGGATTCTAAACGGTATTCTTAGCATTCAGGGGACGACTTGTTGCGTAAATATTGAAGCGTAGTTGAAACCCAAGCTCTGCAAGCAAGACGAATTGAAGTAGAATCTTCTAGTCGGAATGAGGTATGTCGTTTATCATGATTGCTTTGTTAAATCGATGTACATTATTCCATATTAGCGTAGCATTCAAGCTGAAGAGGGCGTATTCACGAAATTAAAAGTGATGACAGTAGTTGTCATAATAAAGCATCCTGTTAGAATGAACTGTTGTTGATTTAACTGTTGCCTGACTATTTCGACACCGTTTCGCACGACCTGGGTGCTCAGTGAAATTACTTGCTGCCTGCTTCCATATCCTTCTCTTTTGCAAACTAAACATAATGCAGCCTACACTTTGAGATGCTAAACCTCTTTTTCTGCTCCCTCTGTACATATGCAGATTACTGATTAATTGTCGCCATAGTGCTCAAACAGTGGAATTTGTAGTGCTATTAGCAATTAGTTTGCCAATGTGATTGCGGGATGTTTAAGCACCTAATATAACCACGTCAATATATCTGTATCAGTCTCCACACTCTTAGCTTTCTTTAAATGACGCTATTGAAATTGCATGGGATTTATTCATTATATCATTGTATGATTAACTTAGTGTGGCACAGGGACCAAAGAGTTTGGCATCAATAAGCTAAATGATTTTAGCAATTTCGTCTTTTTATCAAAAAGCTAGTAATCAGTAATGACTCGTAATAATATAAAGTGAGCTAATGTCTGCATGATCGTAGCCATAGAGGGAGATGATGTAGTGTAGGAGTTTGATGTTTTGATTAGCAGTTGATCTGCACTTTCAATTCAATGTAACACGGCACTAGTTTGCTATGTTTAATGTTTTGTTTTCAGTAATTACCCAGAGAGACCACCGACGTAACACTTTACGACAACCTGGCTTTGGGTCAGCGTCTTCATGATGCCACTAGCTGACCAATGAAGCCACGTGAACACACAAATGGTACAAATAGGACATATGGTGCAACGACATATTGATTAAACACATACGAAGCACATGCATTTGGAAGTAAACTGGTTGATTACGCAAAATGAATATTCGTGATATACCTGACACTGCGTTTATTGTTTCGCAATAAAGACTTACAGCCGGTGTATACATTGACAAATCATCCTAATTGCATCTTAAACGTTCCATTTTCATACGTTTGCTTGAATCAAGGGCGAATCAATACTCATATTTTCTCTAGATTGCAACACCCATTAAGACAGAGTCAGGGCGTTTTCGTCCATAGCCTCAAAAATGACACAAGGCGTAGCACTTGCATGGTTGGAGAGATATGCTTTTTTGCCTGTCTGATAAGATGTGGGGAGCTGACTTGACGACGTTACTAGAAACATTGGCATTTATGCAATCAGCTCAAAGCAGTAGGGTTGACCAGCATGACATTTACTCTCTGCTCCAAAAAGGGGTCAATAAGTACAAGAAGTTCACGCGCCTCTATACATTTAACTTTTCTTCATTTTGCACAGCGAGTGGGAACTGTAAACCTGCTTTAGTAATGTTAAACGTTAACCAGCCTATCATCGTTGCGGTTGCAACAGTCTGTTTTATATCTAAGGATGTCGGAATATTTTGCTACTACTGGTCATTATTTCTACAATTTGCTATCTTCCCCCAAACTTCAAACTGTGTCTGGCAAGCCGCCGCTCGATGCAACGAGAGACCTGATAACCGCCCTTCTTCCCCTTAGCTGTCGTCCATTCTTCACAAATATGTCAATACAAATGCCTTGTAGGTATTCTATGATTATGACAATGACACGACAACTGAACAAATACTAGCATATTAGTATTTTATTCCTCCCGTGTTATTGTTGGTTATATAGTATCCAGTACAATAAATAATCTACATGAATATATTCGAATTTCGTAAAACGACCAACCGGCAACAAACAATCAAGTTATCATATTCGGGTTTTTTTCTTCAGTCTGCATTCCATTCTTTGTTAGGTACATAATGCCTAAGGACCTCAGGGATCTCTAATCTAACGAATGTTAACCGCACAGATGTCTTCATATTTCAATTAAATGTAAAAGCATTTAGTTAAGACATTTTACTTTATTATTACGATCATCATTTATCGCGGTCAAGTAGACTGCGTTTATTTTTGTGTGAAAAAAAAATTGGAAATAAGGTTTACCCAATACGCAAGTTCTACGATGCAGTGGGTAGTTATCAAATATAGCTATATCAACTCTTTCTGCTTTTAACAAAAGACAGACCAAAGTCAGTGTTTTTTGTATTACAATTAATTCATAAGAGCGCTGATATAACAGCAAGTCCTGAACTTACTGCCAAAGTGAATGGAGATTTGAGCACAATCCTTTGTAATGCTCATTAACCAATCTCTTGTGTGAAACATGCAGCATTGCATCCACCGTATTTGATACTATTGGTGCACGCTCTTACTTATTCATCTACTCTTTAAGACAGCGAGTGAGATGAGAAACGACAACCATTGATTGGACAGTCTCAGTTCCGTTCTTTACGCATCAGTATCGGATTAACTCTGATGGAATTGCTGAAGTTAGATAATGGAAGCGATTAAACATTCCGCGTCGGGAATAACGTTCGCCCGGCGATTGCTACATCCTCAGACTAAACTGGGTGACAGGCTTGCAGCTCACATGTGGAGGCGGTTAAGACAATAGGCCAAGCGGTGTCAATTACCGTGAAAATTGATACGAACACGAGTATGCACGGTTAGTCACAATAATGACATTCTTATAGATAAATGCTCTGGCGTAGAATGAAGTGTCTTTATCCGAGCATGCTGCAAGAAGAACTCGGCCATGCAAGCCCATCCGATCGGTCATGCAATATCCAACTGGGCACTATAGTAATCCCTTCATACAGGACAATGCGGTATTGAAATTGAGACTATTGCACGTAGGTGCCAGCGAGATTAATGGTCTACAATATTTGTCTGTTATCTTTTGTTCACTCTGTCATTGTTGAACTGTAACCATGGCTGTAGTTTTAATACGCTTCTAATATCCACCGCCAAAATTGGTTTTAGCTCTTTGTTATTACGACTAATATTACAAAGCGAGGGCTGCCTCGGCATCGCAATATTACCCATATAACGACGTCCTCTAACATATAGTTCAATGAAATGACGACAAGCGCTAAAACCAAAGCCTATACAAAAGATGTTAATATAAGAACGAGCCATAATGTAGTGGCCTTGCCCTCTAATGGTGCTACGGCTGTCTCGCCGAGGCCAAAATCAAAGCAACGTATAATGGGCAATGAGTGCAATATCTGTTGCTGCGAATGTCAACCCCGTATCTCCATTGATAAGTGGACCACATTTTAATACTAGATCCGCCAAAATTGTAGATTCGCTAATGCAATCGTATCAAAACTGTTTAAACTCTGTGTATGTTGTGGAACCACCATACAAATGGCAATAGACAAACATAGATCACGCGAACAGATATTTCTTCACCTACGAAGTCTTTCGAAATGAAATTCCAATGTATGGCCAATCTTGCATTGCTCACAGATTGAACAAATGTTGTTTTAAATCAACCTTGCTAAATGAAACATTTACTACATGTCCGTAACTGGCATATCATAGCCGTATAATGTACTGTTTTATGCACTAAGATGACTTGTGTGTTGACAACTTTGCTTTTGAATAAGGGAACATTTCATATATATAAAATGAGACATGACATCATATATAGACCATATGCCTGTCCAAAAATCTCTCTTTCCATCACTGCTGCAATGTTCCATCTTAGACAACGGTTCATGCAATACCTGTAAACTGATCTCAAGGGATACAGTTGCAACAAAGTTATCCTAATATGCAACACATGTAAAACGCGATTGAATATCCATCGTTGTATTGTTCCATTCTCTCAAGTGCATTCATGAAAGAATTGGTATATATACACTTAGCAAAATGTATAGTTTACAAAAGAGAGTCACGCGAATACCATCACAGTTGTACAATAGCGCAACCAGGAGACTCGATTTGTAATTTTGATTATGATGAATAACTTATTTAGAAGCGCCGATTTTAGTGTGGTGTGGTTTAAATATTATTGTTGACCTACCAGTGCTAATTATGATAGATTATAAACACAAGTCAAGGCATATTGTCAATGTATGAAAGTTTATATTGATAAGGAACATCTTTCAGTGACTTAAAGGTTTGTGTGCACGTACACAAATATGCTATTCTATTGATTCAGGTCAGAATAATGGCATTTATTTGGGATGTATATTGCTTCGGCAATAATGGCGCAAAACATTGACAATTTGCGACATATAATGCATGTGCATTCAAGCGCCAGTATCTTAATCTACTCGTCATATTTAACTCAGTCTGCAGTATCATTCCACACCACATTATTGTTTATTTGTTTGGCGATGCTGGCCCAATGTTATAGCAATTTGGGATCATAAATATCATGCGCCGGCAAGCCTCAGCTTGGTATGACTTGATTTGACGTTCGATTCCCAAACTGCACAGTCGACATACCTCTGAGGATGTCGATAACCAATGCGACATCGGATGAGAGGTATTTGCAATCTAATCAACCATTCCCACCCGGCCTATATCAGCTACACTGTGTCATTGCCTTTTTTGTACCCACCGGAGGGCCACTCGTTCGGGCTGGAAGTGTTGCTGGGGTTAAATGATTAATCTTTGTAGGTTCGTCCAAATCCTGCTTTGGGGCCATTTAAACCAAGAATCTTAACCCTAAGTACACTTAAGCTACATTAGAGCACGCATTTCAGTCGCTCCCACGAAAGCATTTTGGAACGCAGTCATCTAAGTACCCATCAGCCGGGCTAGCAGAGAGCAAACACAGTATGTAGCCGCCCATGCATGCGTGTTGCCAATGCGCTTTCATAGCACTGTCTGGCCACTGAATTTACCGCCAACAATGATATGCTCTGAGCGATATTCGGAATTTGCATACTGGTCAATAACATATCATTATCAAGATAGCACAGATCAAAACAGTGAAATGTGAAGCTTTGCTTGGACAGTACTTTTATCTAGCCAACAGGTCCATCATTAGCTATCAAGCACATCAAGAATTAAGCTGCTTTATGCATTTGCAGACACAAACAAAGAGCTGGAGATGCTTTAGCATCGCAATTCAACAGCAAAATTAGTGGGCTCAAAACGATTAAGGGAACTGATCCACAATAGGTTCAAACCATTCCTCAGTTTTGACTTAACGCAGATTCGTTGGACTTTCGAAACGTTTATATTACATTGGTGAGTTTATCAGGGATATCGGAGCTGTAATCTACTCATGGCTTTATAGATAACTTCTGCTCCTACATCCATCGTTGGAAAAGTCATAATGGTCGAAGTTTTTGGCGATAATACCAGGAAGTCAACATGAACAAATATCAGGGCAATAATCTAGTCTGCGTTGAAGTTTTAAGTTAGCTTTGCTGCCGAAATCGAACCCAACGGCAATGATTACTCATTTTTCAGGCGAAAAAATTAAGAAGGGAAACGTCTATGAGGTCATTAAAATGGCCATGCATAAACGCCATGCATAATATCTGAGGCGGCATAGGTTTCTCTTGTTTGATGTGTTTCGTGGATCGATAAGAAGGCTACTTGAACTCGGAACAAATACGTCGCCTCATATTTGTCAATATGCGTTGTACTCTCTGAACGAAGTGGCGTTGATAGTCCTCCTGGATAGATGAAGTCGGTTACCCGAATAGAATGTCTGAGAGAAGGGGTCAAAGTTGGTACGTGGCTTGATGATACATCATCTGAGAATCGAATCAAATAAACTCATGTTATGGGTGTAAGATAGAAAATGACCCAATCACAATCGGGTAACACTGAACTGCTGGTTGTCGGCTCAAGTTTGGTTGTCAATGCGATCTAAATTCTGCATGCAGCTTGCATGGGATAGATTTGCTTTCACTTACACTATCGTACGAGCCATATTCGACCAAATTTTGTAGGCAAAGCTATTGCACATTCACTACTGCTCTGTTTAACATAGTGCAATTACGTTGTTCGAGGGAAATACTGCGTGGGCTAGTCGCATACAATCTGAAGATTTCAAGGTGTATTCTTGTTGTTATAGTTATAGCATAGTTGCTATAACTGCAGAGTTTACAACAACGTATTTCACGTCGACGACATCTTCGGGCTAAGGCAAAATATATTGTAAAATAACAGAACTGCCCACCCTGGCTAAATAACTCGTTCATGTAGCTTAAGTCGGTTTCTGCTAACAATAAGCGCGTATACGCGCTTTATTTATACCATAGGCTTGTTTATGGATGTATAGCTCGTTTACTTACCTGTGCATTTATATTGATATTTAAATATTGATTAATCATGACCAAATATATTGGCCTTTACATTTGATTTCTCTTGTGCTTTATGGAAGTAAGCTGATGATGACACAATATGCCTATCCGCGTGCAAATGATGTGGGCAGTAATATCGCCACAACCAGAAATCAGAGATTATGTGTGGACTCCAGGCAAATGAAGATCCTTTTGCAATTTAATTTGTAGATATAACACGCGTTATGTCAATAATACAGTATTACTTTGCAGTTCATTGCAACTATTGGTTATTATTGTGGGACTATAGAAATAGCTGTTTATATTGCGGTAACCCTCAAAAGTGTGTTTATATGGAACGTTTCGTAATAAATCGTGGAGCATGATGCGCATCAAATTTGATGTTTCCAGTTATACTAGGTGGAAAACACAGAAAATGCTTTTTGTGTGCAATCTAATCACAAAAATAAAGTACAATATTGCTTCCGAACGTCTCGGCTAACATTGTCCATTAATTTGAGAAGGCACCTTCGGCACCCAAGATATGTACGTGCAAAATAATCGAAAATGGAAGCAAAAGATTTTTCTGGATGGTTTCATTGCTCTGTCTTTGCATGTTCGGTTTAAGATCCCAGCGTAGATAATCACCTTATTTTGATGTTTAAAATGCGCGCTTGTCGTCGTGAAGGCACCAGACAATAACTACTTGGTCATATTATTCCGCCCTTGATTATCCATAATACTGCAATGTGCACTTTCAGAATACTGTTGCAGCAAGACAAAGATATAAATGGGCGTCTCAACGATTTCACTATGGCGCATACAATTGCAATCGGTTTAACTTGCTATCTGCGTATCCCTCACATTAAGCAGAAAATAACGAGAAATCGCTTGACGTACATTTTGAGAACAGTCTGACAAATAATGACTTCCAGCACTGTAATAGAGCTGCTTTGCTCAACAGGGTGCAGTCAAGAAAAAGTGATAAGCTTCGGGGACTTTGTCTCATCTATGCATGCCAAATTATGTACATGGCAATTCCGGTCTTAGCAAGTTGAAGCATACGCCGATGCCGACTTAACTAGGGTTCTTTAACAATATATACTCTCCATAATAGTTTAGTGATTTATCTTCTATTATATAGTATTATATGGACGGCATTTGACAGATATGACTTGTTGTTTTGTGATATACAGCACGTTCTTATGCATAATGGCTACGCATTTATGCATTTTTAGCTATCCATATATTATATCGCAATAATTTATAAGCCGCAATCAAGATTGATTGCCGTATTATTGGCGATTTATTTATCCACTCAGAGATTAATACACATGGAACCTGCAATGCATTTATTATAATTTTGTAATCAATTTACTTTGGAAAAACTGTCATTCTTTCCAGCGAGCGTGGCAGGACCGACGAACAGCAAGCTCAGCATGTAACTGATCACCAATTATGAACCCTTTCATGCAGGACTGTTATTATTATTGAACGTTTTTGCAGAAGTTCGGAGCCGTCAATATACGCCGACAGTAGAGGTGAATATCCACTAGAACAGACAGCCTCATAGTTAGAAAAATACTTTCCATGCATTATGCAGGTGACATTGTTTTTCATGTGTGGGCCATAGTGAGTAATACAGCTTTCTGTTTCAATCCATGATATCTTTAACACACTCAAGATGCACATCATGGCCTTAATCAGCAACTTGGTGTCCAAACAATCCCCAACTCTAAGACCAGTTATATGACACTTGGGTGATGCATTGAGTCACAATCATTATTAATTTACAGCGACAATAACTAGCTTTGCACATTGGAGGACCATCTACCAGAGTGTCGTCGATCTGTTGATCACATATATTTAGTGAGATACTATGAGAGCTGGACTTTCATAAATGTGAAAATCTCTAATGAATGTATTCTTTTATGTTTATGTGTGTGCCATACAAAATAATGTAACAGCTAATCAATTATACTTTGTCAGGTTTCTTGTCGCTTCTTTTGGTTGCAGTATCTTATTGGAAATTGTTAGTTAAATCGCGCGTGTTCAAAGCGTTTGTCATAAGGCGCAACATTGATGGCTATTCATTTTAGAGGAATGTAACATAATATTGTAGTTGCTATATGTAGTTGCTGGATAGCCGGATTGTTTTTACCGGCGTTCAAATGCCGTAAATGCAATGGCATGTCACAATGCACTGCCTTCAACCACTAGATATGTACATGTTAGTACAGTTATATACATACTCTCAGTCCCTGTTTCCAATTATATTATTTTGGCAAACAATACCACATTGGTACATGTTATTGTTAAAATAGCTCGCATGATTTGAATGTACTATAACTAAAGCTTATAATGTTGCAAATATTAAGGTTAGATAAAAACATTATAAATGTTCTATGTTTACGACCAGGAATGCAACCATTTTGGTACTACATGATCCACCAAAGCGTTGCCAAATGATCACTGCGTCACTGCCTTGTCAATATGCAGTGAAACTATGGAGGGACGACGGTAGCCTGTTATATTAAACCGCAATGAAACTTTGGTGTCATGTTGGCCATGCTGATTTATAATGACCCATTTATTGAATAACCCCCTTTGACTTGCATCTGATATTACAGGCTGCTTGGCTTAGCAATAGCGAGCTGACGATGCATAAATTGCATGTGAGATTAACATGATAGTGGTGAGATTAATGAGAACGCAATGACGATGATGAAGACGATCATTAAGATTCGTGCTTCAATTGATTCATCACTGGAGTTCTATTTATTACATTCTTGTGTAACGGATGACGGTAAGGCATTGATAGACTGGTCGTGGGTATGGATAATTATGGGGAGGTCAGTATTACTTTT
>CM067350.1:52671412-52696343 GCA_034190875.2 Urechis unicinctus | reverse complement strand
CATAAAGCAGCTTAATTCTTGATGTGCTTGATAGCTAATGATGGACCTGTTGGCTAGATAAAAGTACTGTCCAAGCAAAGCTTCACATTTCACTGTTTTGATCTGTGCTATCTTGATAATGATATGTTATTGACCAGTATGCAAATTCCGAATATCGCTCAGAGCATATCATTGTTGGCGGTAAATTCAGTGGCCAGACAGTGCTATGAAAGCGCATTGGCAACACGCATGCATGGGCGGCTACATACTGTGTTTGCTCTCTGCTAGCCCGGCTGATGGGTACTTAGATGACTGCGTTCCAAAATGCTTTCGTGGGAGCGACTGAAATGCGTGCTCTAATGTAGCTTAAGTGTACTTAGGGTTAAAATTCTTGGTTTAAATAGCCCTAAAGCAGGATTTGGACGAAACTTTAAAGATTAATCATTTAACCCCAGCAACACTTCCAGCCCGAACGAGTGGCCCTCCGGTGGGTACAAAAAAGGCAATGACACAGTGTAGCTGATATAGGCCGGGTGGGAATGGGTTGATTAGATTGCAAATACCTCTCATCCGATGTCGCATTGGTTATCGACATCCTCAGAGGTATGTCGACTGTGCAGTTTGGGAATCGAACGTCAAATCAAGTCGTACCAAGCTGAGGCTTGCCGGCGCATGATATTTATGATCCCAAATTGCTATAACATTGGGCCAGCATCGCCAAACTAATAAACAATAATGTGGTGTGGAATGATACTGCAGACTGAGTTAAATGTGACGAGTAGATTAAGATACTGGCGCCTGAATGCACATGCATTATTTGTCGCAAATTGTCGCAGGTTTTGCGCCATTATTGCCGAAGCAATATACATCCCAAATAAATGCCATTATTCTGACCTGAATCAATAGAATAGCATATTTGTGTACGTGCACACAAACCTTTAAGTCACTGAAAGATGCAACGCCGGGCAGATATAATAAGTGACTACTGAAAAAACCAAATTGTTCCTTATCAATATAAACTTTCATACATTGACAATATTCCTTGACTTGTGTTTATAATCTATCATAATTAGCACTGGTAGGTCAACAATAATATTTAAACCACACCACACTAAAATCGGCGCTTCTAAATAAGTTATTCATCATAATCAAAATTACAAATCGAGTCTCCTGGTTGCGCTATTGTACAACTGTGATGGTATTCGCGTGACTCTCTTTTGTAAACTATACATTTTGCTAAGTGTATATATACTAATTCTTTCATTAATGCACTTGAGAGAATGGAACAATACAACGATGGATATTCAATCGCGTTTTACATGTGTTGCATATTAGGATAACTTTGTTGCAACTGTATCCCTTGAGATCAGTTTACAGGTATTGCATGAACAGTTGTCTAAGATGGAACATTGCAGCAGTGATGGAAAGAGAGATTTTTGGACAGGCATATGGTCTATATATGATGTCATGTCTCATTTTATATATATGAAATGTTCCCTTATTCAAAAGCAAAGTTGTCAACACACAAGTCATCTTAGTGCATAAAACAGTACATTATACGACTATGATACGCCAGTTACGGACATGTAGTAAATGTTTCATTTAGCAAGGTTTATTTAAAACAACATTTGTTCAATCTGTGAGCAATGCAAGATTGGCCATACATTGGAATTTCATTGCGAAAGACTTCGTAGGTGAAGAAATATTTGTTAGCGTGATCTATGTTGTCTATTGCCATTGGTATGGTGGTTCCACAACATACACAGAGTTTAAACAGTTTTGATACGATTGCATTAGCGAATCTACAATTTTGGCGGATCTAGTATTAAAATGTGGTCCACTTATCAATGGAGATACGGGGTTGACATTCGCAGCGACAGATATTGCACTCATTGCCCATTATACGTTGCTTTGATTTTGGCCTCGGCGAGACAGCCGTAGCACCATTAGAGGGCAAGGCCACTACATTATGGCTCGTTCTTATATTAACATCTTTTGTATAGGCTTTGGTTTTAGCGCTTGTCGTCATTTCATTGAACTATATGTTAGAGGACGTCGTTATATGGGTAATATTGCGATGCCGAGGCAGCCCTCGCTTTGTAATATTGGTTGTAATAACAAAGAGCTAAAACCAATTTTGGCGATGGATATTAGAAGCGTATTAAAACTGCAGCCATGGTTGCAGTTCAACAATGACAGAGTGAACAAAAGATAACAGACAACTATTGTAGACCATTAATCTCGCTGCGTGCAATAGTCTCAATTTCAATACCGCATTGTCCTGTATGAAGGGATTACTATAGTGTCCAGTTGTATATTGCATGACCGATCGGATGGGCTTGCATGGCCGAGTTCTTCTTGCAGCATGCTCGGATAAAGACACTTCATTCTACGCCAGAGCATTTATCTATAAGAATGTCATAATTGTGACTAACCGTGCATACTCGTGTTCGTATCAATTTTCACGGTAATTGACACCGCTTGGCCTATTGTCTTAACCGCCTCCAGATGTGAGCTGCAAGCCTGTCACCCAGTTTAGTCTGAGGATGTAGCAATCGCCGGGCGAACGTTATTCCCGACGCGGAATGTTGAATCGCTTCCATTATCTAACTTCAGCAATTTCATCAGAGTTAATCCGATACTGATGCGTAAAGAACGGAACTGAGACTGTCCAATCAATGGTTGTCGTTTCTCATCTCACTCGCTGTCTTAAAGAGTAGATGAATAAGTAAGAGCGTGCACCAAAAGTATCAAATACGGTGGATGCAATGCTGCATGTTTCACACAAGAGATTGGTTAATGAGCATTACAAAGGATTGTGCTCAAATCTCCATTCACTTTGGCAGTAAGTTCAGGACTTGCTGTTATATCAGCGCTCTTATGAATTAATTGTAATACAAAAAACACTGACTTTGGTCTGTCTTTTGTTAAAAGCAGAAAGAGTTGATATAGCTATATTTGATAACTACCCAATGCATCGTAGAACTTGCGTATTGGGTAAACCTTATTTCCAATTTTTTTCACACAAAAATAAACGCAGTCTACTTGACCGCGATAAATGATGATCGTAATAATAAAGTAAAATGTCTTAACTAAATGCTTTTACATTTAATTGAAATATGAAGACATCTGTGCGGTTAACATTCGTTAGATTAGAGATCCCTGAGGTCCTTAGGCATTATGTACCTAACAAAGAATGGAATGCAGACTGAAGAAAAAAACCCGAATATGATAACTTGATTGTTTGTTGCCGGTTGGTCGTTTTACGAAATTCGAATATATTCATGTAGATTATTTATTGTACTGGATACAATATAACCAACAATAACACGAGAGGAATAAAATACTAATATGCTAGTATTTGTTCAGTTGTCGTGTCATTGTCATAATCATAGAATACCTACAAGGCATTTGTATTGACATATTTGTGAAGAATGGACGACAGCTAAGGGGAAGAAGGGCGGTTATCAGGTCTCTCGTTGCATCGAGCGGCGGCTTGCCAGACACAGTTTGGAAGTTTGGGGGAAGATAGCAAATTGTAGAAATAATGACCAGTAGTAGCAAAATATTCCGACATCCTTAGATATAAAACAGACTGTTGCAACCGCAACGATGATAGGCTGGTTAACGTTTAACATTACTAAAGCAGGTTTACAGTTCCCACTCGCTGTGCAAAATGAAGAAAAGTTAAATGTATAGAGGCGCGTGAACTTCTTGTACTTATTGACCCCTTTTTGGAGCAGAGAGTAAATGTTCATGCTGGTCAACCCTACTGCTTTGAGCTGATTGCATAAATGCCAAATGTTTTCTAGTAACGTCGTCAAGTCAGCTCCCCACATCTTATCAGACAGGCAAAAAAGCATATCTCTCCAACCATGCAAGTGCTACGCCTTGTGTCACCTTTGAGGCTATGGACGAAAACGCCCTGACTCTGTCTTAATGGGTGTTGCAATCTAGAGAAAATATGAGTATTGATTCGCCCTTGATTCAAGCAAACGTATGAAAATGGAACGTTTAAGATGCAATTAGGATGATTTGTCAATGTATACACCGGCTGTAAGTCTTTATTGCGAAACAATAAACGCAGTGTCAGGTATATCACGAATATTCATTTTGCGTAATCAACCAGTTTACTTCCAAATGCATGTGCTTCGTAGGTGTTTAATCAATATGTCGTTGCACCATATGTCCTATTTGTACCATTTGTGTGTTCACGTGACTTCATTGGTCAGCTAGTGGCATCATGAAGACGCTGACCCAAAGCCAGGTTGTCGTAAAGTGTTACGTCGGTGGTCTCTCTGGGTAATTACTGAAACAAAACATTAAACATAGCAAACTAGTGCCGTGTTACATTGAATTGAAAGTGCAGATCAACTGCTAATCAAAACATCAAACTCCTACACTACATCATCTCCCTCTATGGCTACGATCCTGCAGACATTAGCTCAATTTATATTATTACGAGTCATTACTGATTACTAGCTTTTTGATAAAAAGACGAAATTGCTAAAATCATTTAGCTTATTGATGCCAAACTCTTTGGTCCCTGTGCCACACTAAGTTAATCATACAATGATATAATGAATTAATCCCATGCAATTTCAATAGCGTCATTTACAGAAAGCTAAGAGTGTGGAGACTGATACAGATATATTGACGTGGTTATATTAGGTGCTTAAACATCCCGCAATCACATTGGCAAACTAATTGCTAATAGCACTACAAATTCCACTGTTTGAGCACTATGGCGACAATTAATCAGTAATCTGCATATGTACAGAGGGAGCAGAAAAAGAGGTTTAGCATCTCAAAGTGTAGGCTGCATTATGTTTAGTTTGCAAAAGAGAAGGATATGGAAGCAGGCAGCAAGTAATTGCACTGAGCATCCAGGTCGTGCGAAACGGTGTCGAAATAGTCAGGCAACAGTTAAATCAACAACAGTTCATTCTAACAGGATGCTTTATTATGACAACTACTGTCATCACTTTTAATTTCGTGAATACGCCCTCTTCAGCTTGAATGCTACGCTAATATGGAATAATGTACATCGATTTAACAAAGCAATCATGATAAACGACATACCTCATTCCGACTAGAAGATTCTACTTCAATTCGTCTTGCTTGCAGAGCTTGGGTTTCAACTACGCTTCAATATTTACGCAACAAGTCGTCCCCTTGAATGCTAAGAATACCGTTTAGAATCCTAAGTTTAATGACCTAAATGTCGTGATCAATAGAGACCCGTATTTGAAACAATAGACACCATACATGATGCTAACAAGGAGGGCATGCATGGTTTATATCAAATGAACTTCAACATTAATTAAAGCTAACCTCTCTGATTGCACATTTTATAGTTGCAATAGCCATTGACAATCAAATTACTGTCATCTAAGGGTATTGTGGCGTAATCCCAAATCTAGATAATAAACAAGCATTACTTCTTTTATTAATTAGCGTAGCAATATTTGGTCGCCAGTATTGCTAAGGTTGAGGTATTTGCGTTGTTGGTAGCCTCCGTTGTTAGTACAGAAATAAACGTCACTATTACTGGCCTGTATTGTAAAATACTACATGCAAATAAAAGTAACGTTTTTGCATCTATTAGTTTTCCAGTGTATCTCTTACGTTTCAACGCAATGGGTCTAATAATGAAACCTACCGCATCCGACGTTTATAGTCCTGGTCATATCCTCTCCCCCATCGACGCATATATAAACTATGTATAAAATATGTATTATTGGTACATTCAAGTACTTTGTGAAGTACCACCTGCTGTACGTGACATAGATGAGGGATACTCTTGTGTTGTATGAGGTCGAAAGACTTTTAAATGATGAAAACATAGTATGTATTACTATTGAATGATATATGTGAAAACCTTGTAATGCAAAATGTTTCACATAGTGGCCAGCATTATCACGCAGTTTCACATCCCGAAAGAACACCGGAGGCAACATGATGATACAGCCCAATTTCCATGTTGATGTGATGTGGCAAGATGATACGTATGGTGCACTAATGTCAACCTGTTTCGCAAGAACTTTGTAGACTCAGCAGTGCGAGTACGATCAAATTGAATTTGATAGCAACCAATATAGATTCGATCGTTACCACATTGAATTAAAATGTGATCAATAGAATCATGGCGTACGTGATAGGATCGCAATCAAACCGACTACCATATGAGGCCATCGTTTTGATTCAAAATGAGCTAAGGGTTAAGTGTCTACAGTGGAGATCTCTTTTGCTTTGAGGAACATCTAAGTTGGCATTCATGTCGGTTTAATATATTCTAACTCGGCCCGGGTTATATTTGTCTTATCAGCCTCGTGTGTTATTTGACGGACGCGTTCTGTGTCAATAGCACCTACAGTGTCTCACAAGTACTGTAATGGCCCTTTGTTTGTTCGTCCCAGAGTGCTGTGGTGTCTATTTGTAGGGTACAGTTTCATCTGTTATAAGGAAAAACGGCAGGTTTATGGATCCCAGATTGAGCGAGCATTGTAGAAGGTGCTTTTATGTTGATCTTAAATCGAGGTTAGCATCAACGGTGGTTTTTGAGTCAATACAAATAAAGTATCATTCACTAGGTCACTAGGGCGATTTAGCAGCTAGAGTAACAGGTCCGTAGGCACATTTTGTTTGCCCACAATTTCCTGCTCATATGCATGCGTGTATAGTGTTGCACATCCGAGGGAAAACCGGCTATTCCACCGCCCAATTGTAGGCAGCTTGGTGGAGATTTGGCATCGCGCCTCTCAAAATCAAATGGAAGTTTTTGGGGCGTTGTCGCCTCGACCAATTGGAATACTCAATATATTCAATGTCTACAGCCAGACGCCGAGCACCAAGAGGTTTGGTTCAAAAGTCTGTTGTGTTTTTGTTGATTTCATTGCAAATTTACTTGACGACAGGCGTGTGTTAAACTTGCTAGCATACTCGACAATCAGCTAGTCGGAGTGAACCCTTTTTGCGTTGCTATAAACTCTTTGATACAGGAACGCCGCGGTAAACATTTTTATTACGCTGAAATGTTTAAACGTCATGTGTGTTTGCATCAGAAAGCATATTTTGGAAGCTCATTGCGGCTGCCGCATTTAATGCCGATAAATAGAACATCAATTCATCATTCACTTTCACCGCATAGTTGCTGGTTTGACACTTACATTAAAGCAATAATGCTTAGGAGAGCTTTCTTGGCCCTTTTGAGGTTCTGGATTTGAGTAATCATGTTGAGGGGTTTCGCTGAAATAAAAGTGAAAAGAATGTCGCTTGCGTTTATAATGATCGAGTGGCATAAATACAGTTCGTTCAGATGAATGGTCTATACCCCAGACCAGTCAGACGTCCATCAATCCGATGAACACCTATAAATTGTTCCGAATATCAGCAAATATGATTTGTGAGCATGTTGACATCTTTGTCCTATGATTGATTTTCAAAAGAACTGCTGTGCTTACGCCTTGCCATTAAGGTAGCTCATGTGAACATCATGAAACTGGTCAATTGTTGTTCAATATATAACGACAGCACTAGGTCATCAATAATTGCGAAAAGATAAAAACGAATGTACCCGAAATGACACAAATGGTTATGCGTCGAATCGAGAAAACGTTGAAAAATCGCTAATGAATATCATTGCAGCTTGGAGTTATTCTCTTATCATGTGAGAGTTGCATATCCTCATGACTCATTTTCCACATCGACACATTTGATTAAATAAGGTGAACGCTCTCTGCTACAGGTATAAAGCATCGGCAACCTCATCATTGTGAACAGATGTTGCTGTTTATCCACTCAGAAGGCCGCGGGTGTGGGCGAGGGCGAGTTTGCTGAGGTTTCCCCTGGAGCACAATATTTAGAACGGTACTCGTTAGATATGTAACTCTTGTATGTCATGGGTTTATCTGGTATATGCATGACCAACCTAGTCACATATTCACAAATGGTTATTTATGTCGTTGTATCAACCGCATTCCCCTCCCAATCCCAAAATCCGTGTGCACTATACCGGCTCTGTATTAAAATATTGATGCAAAAGATTATGTAATTGGAAGAGATAGTGTAAGTAATATACAGACAATGATTTAAACGACTCTCCTGCACCTTAGTCCTTACACATTGGTCAATGGTGCTAAATTGCTTTAACAATTCTGTATCCAATGATTATAATTTTGTGATGACGATGAACATGTAATACAAAGTCAGCACACATGCCTGAGGTTAAATTCATTTCGGCATGTGACTTCCGTATTCTGAGGCACAAATAGCTTCATAACGGCGATGATCATCCGAAAAGAAAGCAAACATATTGAACACAGTAATTTAGAGTATATGTGTCTGTTTGATTAATACCAGCCTATTGCAAGATCAACCATCAGTATTCACCAAACAAAGATTCTTGTCTGGCTTTCAAGTAGAACAGGGCAAAATTGCAATGAGTAGCTAGTTTTGGAGCAAAACAAATTAAATTGACATAAAACACTAATAAGAAGATTACTTCGAGCAAGACTTAAGGACAACTGTAAATTAAAAAGTAACATATCTGCAAATGGTTGGAAATTGTTTGGATTGAAATTTGTGCCATTACCAAATGCTGTTACCAGTCGGCTCAAGTCTTCTATTTGAGGAAAATTTTCTGGCCTTGTCTTAACTAGAGGCTCAAACCTGTATGGCTGTATGCTTCCACAGGCTCTCATTGTCCCTCTTTTACTGTTGTAATCCAGTTCATCGCTTCTGGAGTTGTCAGTATACGTGGAAACTGAGCAGCGCTTTTGACATACAATAAAAGCAAAATATGATGGCAGTTATGCACTCTACTAGATTAAGACAAAGAACTAGTGTAAGGCTTCGAACTCTTTAAAGGCCTGTGATATATGTAGCCATAAACTTATGGCACCGAGTGTGATTTCCGGGCCAGAAGACCCTCTGTACAACTCAATTTAATCGTAGCAGCTAAACCCTTTTCATCCAATTAAGAGCCAATTAGCTATATCATGCCCACGTGTACTTTCATTGCCTCTTGAATATCATGATACTGCTTTGCGAATACGAATACATTACCAGTTACAAGAACGAGCGTGTATGCATTGTATTACTACGATAAGCATACCTGATGCAACGAAGCAACTTTTCGGGTATCACATCACTGAATATACTCAACTATAGACATAACATGCATAATCATCAAATTTCAGAAGTTTAAAGACCCATTTATTTTGCCAGTTATTATCCGTAAATATGGATTTATCGCTTATAAGGGCATTATGGCGAGTTATAGTACAATTATATTAATATTTGCTATATTATGAGAGCTGTCACTAGCAGAGGCTCGCTACCCTAGTGCCTCTGCTTCACACAATCTGGGTAACATTCGACACGATATGTAAGCGTCTATGTGTCTACAGGGTCCTGTCGCTGCTGATAAACTCTACAAACCAGTAATTCTAAATGTGTCAACAACTTCTTTCGAAAGCGCCCCTTACCTTTGAAATAATCTGACTGCAGGATGAACTGCTATCTAATAGCTTATCTCGTTATAAATTGCTTTAACACTCGTTGGCTTTCGATGCTGATGAGAAAACGTCTTTGATAATAGATTAAAAAGAAAAAAATGCCAAGAGATTATGATGGAGAACGGCTTTGTGCTGTGCGTCAATAGTTAATGTTACAAATCAGGATTCTGTCAATGATATTTGACAGTCGCTTTATACTTCTAATGCATATGTAATAAGCATCATCTCACGTTCGAGGTGATTTATGTGCTGACATTATCGGATATCATGATGCACCATTGTATCAACCTTCCTTGCCTCAACGGTTGATTAGTTCGCGCAACGTTTGATAGCGGTGAACACCATATTGGTTAATTGGTGCATTGGGTATTAGGTGCTGTAACGAAATGTACGATAATGACTTGCATGACCAATGCTTGGTTGGTAGTGAGGAAGAAAATTAGGCCATCTAATGTTTAGCACGTTTGATCACGGGTTTATTAAATCCTGATAATAAGGCAGATAAGTACATGTACGTTTGTTGCATTCAATAATAAGCTCTGATTGATGCATTGACAGGTTAATCGCCTGGATTTCATCAGTTTGAAGTAAGTATTCTGCGGATAGATAACACTTAAATGGTGGTGAATAGCATGTAGAACGTTATTATATATTAAACGAGGCAGTTCTTAGATACAATTATTAAGAATTAAACTTATTTACCGCAGTATCTGATAAAATAGCAGAGTTTAATTAAATATATCAATTCAATGACCATTGGACAATTAATAAGATATTTATGACTTCATCTGTGCTTAATAGTTGATAGCTCAAGAACCATTAATATTATGCAAGCATTTAGCCCTAGATTCATGGAAGGTTGAAAAGCTTTAATCTCGTCACGAATTATCAGGACAATATATCAGAAAGTTTTATTGTGCATCTTTTTACACAACCAGCTCGATATGGGTGGTAAAATATTGCATTTGAGGTTTAAATTGCCTTTTTTTAATAGCTGATATCTTTTTCCTAAATAAGTCGTTATGGTTACTTTAAATACACAACCTACTTGCTATAGGATGTTGATATGGAATGCACACATTGGTTTATTTAAGGAGCCATGTGAATTATCTTAAAATCTAACCCTAGTTGGGGGCAAGTCAACAGCTAGGGTTGAGGCTAGTAGTCGATACGTTGATTAAATATTTCACGAAACGGTTGATGTGTAATTATATGTGCAGGTGGAAGCCACACATGGACTTAATTGTGCTAAAACTGCCCCTAGAAATGAAAATAATAGTTTTTGCGTGTTTTCTACTTTCCACAAAGCGAGCAGCGCTTGACTATGAAGGCATGACGTACAGACTTCATAGCGTAGTTCGTTGTTTGTGAAGCGGAGACTTACCCTTTAGGCTGAAAGAATAATATATTGTCTGTGTTTACGTTTTGACTCATTCGGGATAAAAAACAACAACTCAAAGGTAAAGTGAATTTTACAACCTATACCTTTTTTGTATTTGTTGTCGTCTTCATCATCTCAAATAACTATTCAACTTCGCATATTATCGATTACAATTGCGGTATGCGCATACGGTATGTTATATATAAATGTTAATACAATAAATACTTAATGTATATATATATTTATATATTAACGTAATAATTAATGTATGTACATATAAATATGTATGTGTATAAATAAATATATATCAATATATAAATATATATGTTTGCATGTATATTAACAGACATAAATCAAGTTGTGCATATCAATCCGTATTAATGTACGTATATATCAATTTGTATATATGTATCAATATATATATATATATATTTTTACATATGCATTGATTCATAAGTAAATATATATATACATATATATTAATATATGTATATGAATGTATATTAATATATATCTACATATACATATGCATATACATATATATATATATATATATATATATATATATATATATATATATATATATGAATACATATATTTATATATATATATTTTTATATATATGTATATATATACATATATAGAAATATACATATTGGTTGTTTTTTTATTTTTATTTACATACGTATAAATATATTAATAGGCATTTATTCATGTACATATACATACACAAAGACATATGTATATATATATATTTATATATATTTATATATATATATATATATATATATATATATATATATATATATATATATATACTGGTACATAAATATATATCTGAATATATATAAACATATTGATATATATATGCATATATATATACATATATGAATATAAATATGTGTATGTATATATATAAATATATATATATTCATGAAAATATAAATATATATTCATATATATATATAATATATATATATACATATATATATATTAATGTCTTTATTTATATACATACATATATATATATATTGATATGCATTTATTTATATACATACACAAAGATTTATGTATATATATATTTACTTATATATAAATATATATGTAAATATATATATATATATATATTGATATATATATATATACAAATTGATATATATATATACGGATAGATATTTATATATATGCATATATTTATATAATATGCGTTTGTTTATATACACACATTTATATGTATATATATTTACTTATATATATATATAATATATATATATATTGTTATATATATACAAATTGATATATATGCATGTAAATACGGATATATATTTATAAATATATATATATGTTCAATATTACGTATATATATTATATATATATATATATATATATATATATATATATATATATATATATATATATATATATATATATATATACATATATATATAGCATATTTGCATGTATATATATATGTATGCATACATATGTGCATATATATAAAAATTTATTTGCATTTATATAATTATTTATCTTATTGTTCCTAAAAAAAGTAGAATTCTGAATTATTCATTTCTTTGCATTTTTCAAATACTGTGCATCGATGGGTGAAAGGACTCTGAATTAGTTTTGGATAACGGCATATGTTTACTTACTGCTTTTATGAAGTCTTTGTTCGAAAAAAATAAACTGGCTAGCTAAGCGCCTACATATGTTGCGCCTTTTTCTGTTCTTTCGTGTTGCCTAACATATCGAGAAAAGAATGTGGCATAAACTAAATAAGGTCACGGTATTTGTTTTTAAATATTGTTACAAGCTTGAAGATTATTAAGCTCCCAACCACTGCGTTTTATATCAACTAATTGTTGACAACGCAGTGTCTTAAATTAATTGCTTGTCCAAATTCACATTTGGAAGGGAGTAAAAGTCGTTAAGAGATCGTATATCAAGTATTATTCATATTAAAAAAAACAGCACTCAATTGAACCCTTTGATATTGATGCAGATATCACGATGACTCGCCTGAGCCTCAAATCACGGTATGTGCAGGGCAGTTATTTGTCGGTGCTGTGTTTGACAATGATGCCGCGATGCATGCTCCAATCTCCCATGTGTCCATGGCCTATCATGGGCAGGGTTGCACAATTCTTATCTGTACCAATTGTCTGCTTATCGTAATACATTGAGCACTTGTGCGACATCAGACGGTACGAAAAGGGTGTTCTGTCATGTAGTTTGTACACCAAACTGGCATGACAGCTGTTATCAACTGCTCGCGATCAACAAGCTCGTGGTTATGCTAATTACTGGGTACAATGTTGTTTTACAAACTACCTAACCAATAACGCTTTAATTGGCTTAAGCAACAACTAAAGTTTGGTCACATTGTCCAATAACTTCAGCGGACTTCAATCTACACCGTGTTCCTCATTACTCGATGAGAAAGTGCCACACCATCCTTAAACTTCCACAAACTCATAGCCCTGAAGTCAGTCAAAATAATCATAAAACATAGTAAGCAAGCTCAACACTGCAGCGTCACTCAATGCGACTTGATTTTCCAAATCAAGCAGAATGAATGTAATTAGAAAATCAGTTGGATACATCACTTGCGACAATGTAAGCTTCCGTACAGAGACATGCAAATCAGTGTTATTTGCTAATATATTCGCCAGCAGTTGACAGTTGTGATCGGGTGATTCGCTTACCTTCCAGGCTTGTTGTATGTGTTAATCATTACGCCATAGTTATCCCCGAACGTGTATATTTCGACACACTCGATCGCGTAATCTTTACCTTCGTCCGCTTTAAAGTCTTCTCGCAGACGGGCCGCTATTTCTATATAATCACCGACAATATCTTATCGGAATGAAGATGCTAAACAAATCTTCCACAACCTTAGATAAGGAATAACCATACATATATGGTAACAAAAATTAAAATAAAGCATATTGTGACCAGATGACACTAACTATCGTGTCCTACAGCATTTTTCTGGCCGTTATCCATCCAAACAGCATCCTCAGTAAAGATCTTTTCATCATCGTCAATGTCGTCTTCATTGTAATACTTCACCCAATTATCAAGCTGTTGTTCAATCTTTAGGGCGAGATCTGTTGATAAGCAGAAACGTAAAAACATATATATCGTCCTTAGTTACATATATATCATTTGCTCCACAACGGTAAGTGGCAAATGACTGTGTCTAGTGGTAAGTTATATATATATATATGTTGCATCGCCTTTGGATTTGTCGGAGTTTTAAAACACATAAACCGGAGCAATTACCAGTCACAGCTACCCTCTATGTCAGATAGGATCACATAAGAAAACGAACACATTAGGGGAATCTTGTAACATTTCTGCATGCCATTGCCACCTCTCGCTCTACCAGGCAATCCTAGTATTAGCTTGTCTTTATAAAGTAATTTGTATTTAAACATAATTCTTACCTGCGTTACCATAGACCTTGCCACACGCCGAGCAGGAAGGCATAGCCAAAGCCATCAGCATTCCCGCACACAGAGCCTCGCTGAACATTATAGAGTTTGGTTTGAGTGTGGTTGAAAAGATACTTCACCGTTTCTTGTTGCGTTGTGGTGCTGTCGCAACGCATGCTGAGGTGTCACATACGTGCGCTATATGTACGTTTGTCTGCGCATTCACAGTTACACGATATGCAAGCCATACAACAGCCAGCCTAACATTAATGTTGCCAGCTACACAAACACGTCATAAATCGTAATAAAGAAGTGATGCTGAGTGCAGATATGTACGGGATCATGACACGGCTGGCGTTGACTGAATCCATAAATTGTCGGCAGCATGTGGCATTTATATAATGCTTTGTATTAACATTGCACATAAAAATAGCACAACAATTGAACCAAGCACTACTGCGCTGGAAGCGGAGATTTTACGAGGATGTAACTTGCACACTGTTTCGTAGTTGTGCTACATTCGTACAGCGATAGTGATCCTCGAGTATAATCAGACTGAATGTTAAGTATATTTTCGCTTTTGTGTTTTGCCATTTTCACAGCGCTATCCATTTTCACGGTTGGAACTCGTTATATAAACCAATGCATACCTCCTCTAAATAGATGTTACGTGACCCTCGTATGTTTCTCGTGATACAGCAGTCAACTATGATAAGTATCAAAACGTCGGGCCGACGCCGTGCAAGGCCCTATGCCCGACGTCACCCTTCCAAAACACTGTCAAAAAGAAAACGGGCCCCTTGATAGCTGTAATTGTGCCCCTTGGACCCTTTGGCCTCTACATGACCTACCCCAGATATGGATATCAGTAGACCAACATGGATCACCTTATTCAGACAATGTTGGTCTAAGGCTTAAGCAAATCAAACAAGCAAACGGAGCGCTCTCTCTCTCTCTCTCTCTCTCTCTCTCTCTCTCTCTCTCTCTCTCTCTCTCTCTCTCTCTCTCTCTCTCTCTCTCTCTCTCTCTCTCTCTCTCTCTCTTCCATACAAGATATTTGTAAAGCCCCCATATCCAGCAAATAAACCTGATCAAAGGCGTTTAATTGGCACTTAATTATTGTTTTTAGTAATACGTCAATTATACATGATAATACTACATATAATGTCGAGTATTGGATGGCAACGTATATATGCAAAAAATTTCTGTGTTACTTGGCGGTGATTAAGAAGTATTTCATTAGTTATTGTACAACAGAAGCAGGTTAAAAAAAAGTGAAGCTTTCAAGTAGTTTCATCGGTTGCTAGTTTCTCAAATATGCATCGACTTGTACTCCATGCATGGCAAAATTCATCTTATGGCTTTATGAGTATCGAGTATTGTACGTGATCGAATATCACCACCAGCATGGCATTGTGCTATGTTAACGTGGTTTGTATTATTCAATTAGTGGATGTATACTCAGTTATTACGATATTTGACTGAATATGTGTAAAATAGATTGACAGATGTTGGGTCTGTAATTGTGTGGATGGCAATTGCCACGACTGATATGTAACAAGACTGCATCTCTGTGGACAGCTTTCATAACCCAACATGCCTATGGTATCTCCTATTTTCTTTTACAGTGGCGTGTTATTTGCCAAGCACTAATGCATAAATATGAAGTCCAATTCACCCGTTGATATTTCTCATTAGAGGGAGTTCAATGCTGCTGCCAAAGATGCCGAATTACAAGAACACAATTTGTCCTCGCAATTTTAAAACGAGTACGCATTCCTATAAAACATCAATGTAAGGAAGCTTCCCATTAAGCTGAACATCAGCGTACATACGCCATAAGTCACCATGGAGCCGAAAGTCAGGAACAACATGACGGGGTTGTACTGGTGCAGGTTTCATATCGCTTGTCAGTGAATTATTGTAATGACTACGGGTGTGCCAACTCGCAGTGTACACATGGGTTACAAAGGTTATAGCTTGAGAAGATAAATACACCGTGTTAGATCGCCGACTCAACGTATTCGGTGAATTACATAAATTCATATTGGGTGGTTTGCTGTGTAGCTCAAATTAACGATTCCATGCATTTTACTCAGAAATAATAACACACCCAATTACAACTTTTCAGCACCACGATCTCTAGGATTCGTCTCCCTGCACTTACTTAGAACGTGTCATGATACATAAGAAATCGCCTCAGTGGATCCGGTCACATAATATCTGCACACGATGTATGTGGTGCTTTTGTCTTGCCAGGGTTGACCTCAAAAAGAATAAAGGCATCAAGAATTACTCGGAGATATAATCTGACAGGTCACTCGGTGTCAACTACCCGTTTTTCCAAGTTAACGCAGTGAAAAATCCCTTAGGGGTGCGTCGATTGATGTAACCATGTCAAAGCCGACGGTTACCAGAACAGCAAGAAGGCGGTGAAAAGCTAGATTAATCTTTTCATCACACAAATCACTCAATCAATATATGTAAAGGTCCAGGACTTTCCCCGACTAGCCGCGGAGTAAGCATAGTATTATCACACCCTTCCATATTTGAATAAATGGGATGTGTATATTGCAATAAAGCTGTTATGGAAATGCAAATTAAGTTGAACACAGTAATATATCACCGGGAAGGAGTCTATAATATTTCTATTTTGTCTCATAGTTTGCTTATGGAATACAATCAAATAGCGTATACTAATTGTTCCTTGAATGAGATTAAATGATACCAAGGGTTTGAATCAAACCCTGAATCGAATAGTTCGATCAATCCAACACCTGATTATCTCTGGTCTTGTCACAAACAACCACCTGACCAACCTACATCCGCACCCGATCAACCATCTCTTGTCACATAACGGCAATGTCCAGAGCTGATCAGGACGATCATCAGGACGATTTATAAGGTTGAGGCAGTTGTGTCAGGAATGTGGAACACCCGAGAGAATCGAATATACAAAGCACGTCATAGGCTCATACTCGAATTCACCAAAGGTAAAAGCGCTGCCTCGAAGCCGCTATACACTTAAGGTTTCCTACATTGAACAGCCTAAGAAGATAAAAGCATTTTGTGGAAGACAGTTTCCGGTCGCAGTAACTAACTGGGAGTAATGGGAGTTTGAACATCGAAAATAATCAGCAATGATGGACTGGAAGAAGCAAGTTTTGTAGCAATACCATTACGTGACAACACCATTAGACACACTATGAGCCATATATTAGCATGGTTAAGCTCGAGGTGATACACACATAGCGCAATTTGGGCTTTTGGTTGCACCTCTGTGATGTTTTGGAAGTGCGGTTTCAGAAAGAAACAGTGATAAATAGTGATTGCAAAGGAATCTGCTTAGTTAGCTGAAACATTGCCGTTTTGGGGGTTGCTCCATTGTTTAAGGCTCTATATATTGTGTGTCATAAAATTATTCCAAATTCGCAAACAAAAATGGCCGTGAATCCTAAAACCCCAAATTCTCAATAATCCTCAAACATAGTATTAAAAAACAAATGCTTTTTTGATGGCAGAACTACTAATAACCAGTAAATATATTATATGAATCGGTATTTGCTGTTTACACAGGTGCAGGAGTATACAAACAACAGAGATAAGTGAGCTGATGAGCAATGATAGCTAACGTAACATGATTTGTTGCAAAGGAATTAAGAGACAATAGATCTCTGGTACAAGATCCACGAATAAAAATAGTCAGCCGTACGTCAATGGTTCTGCCACAATTACTATATATATATATATATATATATATATATATATATATATATATATATATATATATATATATATATATATATATATATATATATATATATATATATATATATATATATATATATATATATATATATATATATATATATTTATAAAAAACTGTATATCTATATTGCGATGGTAAAGGTGTGAAATGTAGGGAAAAAACTGTGATTGCGATGGCCAAGTGTGAAATTATAGCCATTTTTTGTTCATTAACAATTTGTTTCATGGATACGCCTGACTCAGCTAAGCTCGCCGGCTCAAGTTAAGATGACTCAAGTTAAGATTCTTTATAGATACGGTCCCAGATCGCTAACTCTTGAAAGATTGGGCTTATTCGCATTTTCTATGAATACCACAAAATAAGCCTTTTGTAAAGCATCGAGAACGATTGGTTGCAAAAAAATTCGTAATTACGTTTTGCTCTCCACGTACTATCGGAATATTAGAATGACCCACGGATATGTTATGCAGACCCAACATATTGCGCAATGTGCCACTGATGAGGAGCAGGGGAGGGTAGGGGGGGTCAGCATGCATCATTTTGTTTAAGGTAACTCGATATCACACACGTGTGTGGCTTGTTCTGATAGCTTTAGCGTTAACAACCAATACTGTTTGATAGCAACATCAAGCAACAACATATGTCAAGGAATTGAACACCGACGTGCTTCTTCAGAAAGCTGTACATAGTGGTCATAAAGGATAGCAAACAATAATTGTTAGCTACAATAATCAGAAAATTAAGTAATGCCTAGAATAAAACGTGCTTTCAAAATACCTTTTGTCACATGCTTGTTCATATTTCTGGCGCTACGAACAGCGTAATACATCAAACACGCATATTTTACAACAATAGCAAAGTTGACGGTGATATTTCAGGTTACTCTATGACTACGTTAATAAATAGGTTGTAATGATTCTACCGTGTCACCAAAAACAGAATTATAGACAAACGCGTGTGCCATTGCACAATGACAGCAACAAAACAATGGCTATTTGGTGGGGATGCCATATATATATATATATATATATATATATATATATATATATATATATATATATATATATATATATATATATATATATATATATATATATATATATATATATCTATATATATTATATATATAATATATATATATATATATATATATATATATATATATATATATATATATATATATATATATATCAACAGCTGTATGAGAGCAGCACTTTGTGTCATTATTGCACTTAATCACACAGGACAAATAACGTCTGTGTTATCGCTCAGTAAAATACAGTCTTACTGAATTCGTTAAACGTCAACCAAGTCCGTAATGCTGACAGGCAGAAGGGATTGACAATTAACAGTTTACACAATTGACATTAATACATTGGATCGACCAAGGCATCGGTCCAAGTCAATTTTACAATAGATCAGTAGGTTTCTCTGCATAATAAGCGTTGTTGTCATTTGTACCTCTTTCTCGCTTTCGCCAATTGTGCTTGAATATCATTTTTTTGGCATAGTGGAATGGTCTATAGGAAGGCAATTGTCATCGATCAAACAGACAAATTATTCATAGGATAGTTCATCAACAAATGTTTATTACGTCGATGTTACTTCGAATTGTAGATTGGCTGAATTTAGTTTGTGTTTAGAAGCTAACGACAGGTCTCGATTTGGTTAAAGTAGTAATTATGTAAATCACAAAAAAGCATGCGCCACCATCTATACTATATATATATATATATATATATATATATATATATATATATATATGATATATATATATATATATATATATATATATATATATATATATATACAATATATATATATATATATTATATATATAAAATATATATATTTTATATACATATAAAAATATATATATATATACATATATCTAAATATATAATATATATGCATATATAAATCAGTGTGTGTTTATATTAATACATATAAATATACGTATATTTTATATAAACATATATATGTATATACATCCATACATATATAAATGTATATATATGTTATATATATATGCATATATATATATAAGTATTCGAATATATATATAAATGTATATATGCATACATATATATATGTATCTATATATACATACATATATATATATATATATATATATTTGCATATACGTATCTATATGATTTATATATATATACATATATATATATATAAATGTACATATATATATACTTATATACATATATGTATATATATACGTATATATACATATATATATTTATAAATATATATAGATCTACATATATATATACATATTATATATATGTATAAATACATACATGTATATATTTATATATATGAACCATATATATATATATATATATATATATATATATATATATATATATCTCTATATATATATGCAGCTGTTCAATCAATCCCTTTTTATACAAACACCAGCAATCAGCCTATTGGCCCTAGTGAACATGGAAAATATGGGTTAAAACATATAAAATGCCACATTAATACCTGATAGCTGCAGGGTTTTTCATAGCTCTGGCGTGACAAATTTAAGTCACATATTGTAGGTGTGAGTGTGTTTATATTAATGTATATAAATATACGTATATTTATATAACACATATATATATATATATACATCCATACATATATAATATATATATATATTTATATATATATATGCATATTTATATAAGTATTCGAATATATATATATATATATGTATACATACATACATATATACATACGTATCTATATATATATACATATATATAAAATCGATATATATATTTGCATATACATATCTATATGAATTTATATATATATATACATATATATTTATAAAAATGTACATATATATACTTATATACATATATCTATATATATACGTATATATACATATATACATATTTATAAATATATATATATATATATATATATATATATATGAACATATATATATATAAATATATATATATATAAATATATATATGTATATATATAAATAAATATATTTTGCCCTAGTGAACATGGAAAATATGGGTTAAAATATATAAAATGCCACATAAATACCTGATAGCTGCAGGGTTGTTCATAGCTTTGGCGTGACATATTTAAGTCACATTTTGTAGGTGCACATTACATCACAAAAGTATTGCACCTGTCGCCGGCTTATAAGGGATATTTTGGTCGCTGCCACTACGGCTTTAATGTCCGCAATATACGATGCTTTATGTAATTAATAAATATATTATGGATATATATGTACTTAATATAGCGCCCGTGTCTTTAGCATAGGTGAATATAAACGTCCTAGTCTGCCCTTACCTATTATTGATCTATTCTTGAAGTTTCTCGTTATACATTCCAATGCTTACAAACACTATAAACGCAAAGTCTATATGATGGTCTACAAACAAATATTACAATCCTCTAGTTTCCATCCCTTTTGAACGGTTACCTGTCAAACATCCGTTTTACGTTTCAAGTGCGAGCGCGGTGTATTTTTCATGCGGAGACAATGTTTGCGTATCATGATTAATAAATATGTGGAAAAGCAGAATAGATTGGTGAGGTTATATCTATCACGTTGTATATGTATTAAAGACATTGAGTCATCCCAATCATTGGAAGCGCAAGCAGGTGTTGTATTGCACAGTTGCGTAATACATTATGATGTCGTATAATAGCGAAGTCAGGAAGATTTCGTTACCAAATACAGCTACTGTAAAGGCTTGCGCATGCCCTGGTACATACAATACAGATAGTGGACGCTTATTACAAAAAGAGTACCACCTTAATCAATTGGTTATGGCCATGGACGTTGCATAGGTTTAGCAAAATGCTGCTTGAAACCAAAAGTGGACAATTTATCGCAAAAGCGCAATAGTTTGCTTTACGGAGTGTTTTTTATGTCTTAGGACAAATATATCGGTAGCTGTCGCCAAATCGAGATACAAAACCTCATGTGAAAACTATCGTTGTTTGCATCGTAGAGCAACTCTGCTATATAAGTACTGCTTACACTGAACCCTCACCCACAACCTCCGCTCAGAATAAACAACCATCACTGAGTTTGAATGAGTCACCCCCTACTCTGCTTACAATCGGACAGTTTTCAAATAAAATACTCCAATATTCATTGTATTCCTCATCCTCGCAATTGATCATGTTACATATTTGTTCTAAATATACATTAATTGGCAGAAAATGTGCTGGTGACAGTGATAATTGCAACGCGTGACGTAATAAGGTCTACATTGGCATCCATCGAGCAAATTATAAAGGCGTTGTTGACGTTTACTGTACTTTCGAGGTCATAACCACGTCACGCGACCGTTGTCTACCTATAGGCGTCTATCGATATCTTTCGTCACGACGCCTCAAGTCCTATTGGCCACAGGGTCCTCCTTTTATCTTGCCTTGAGATAACCATTGTTTGAAGCAAAAACATTCTTTGAAAATTACTTATTCATTTGAATTCCCTACAACCAACCCATTCTTCATCCATACTTTCATTTCTTTGATGTTCATACACTGGCTGCTTTCTTTTCCCCGAGGGAATCCAAAACATTATTGCTTGTTATCAAATTGTTATGTCATATCCTTATTTAATATTATATTTCATTGAATGCATAGTTCATAATGGCTTAGATGTTTCTATTGCACGTACAGTTTCACTGTTAATTATATGTCAACAAACTTATCGTTTGTGGCTAGCTCTATATATTTTTATAGGTCAATGTGGCAAGTATTATTCGCATACTACCTTTATGTCATTATTTCAATCTGCTATACCATGTACAACATCTGATTGTACACTTTGCTTCACATCTATGGAATATCTTCAGAAAGTGCAGCAGTTTGAAATAAAATATTTTCATATTTACCCAAACACTAGTTGTGTTCATGAATGTTCGAAATAAACCCGCCTAAAACACAAAACAATCGCAAGAGCCTGCTTTGCCTTATTAAGGGTATAATGCATTACATGACCAGACGCTGTTATTGATAACGAAACTTGATGTTACGAAATCGAATTCCCACAAAGTTTGGTAATTTTGTAGTATTACTAGAGGTATCAACCGTAATAACAGTGGAATGACTAGCTGAAATATTTAAGGAGGCAAATGTTTAATTGTAACCATCGATCGTCATCCGCTCATTGGTATAACATCCGTTGCTGGTACAATTTATTCATTGCTATTGCGTTGTCTGCAATATTTAATAAGTAAGTTCAAACCCATTGCCCTATATTAGATTGTACAACAACATATTATTCATAAGCCTTCAGGTGTCCCACGTATTCCAATATATATCGATATACATATTCACGTTTCAAGCTACTGTGTGTCTGTGTTGCATTATAATTAACATTTATAAAGGCAACAGATGAATGTGCTTTAGCATACCATTAAAATTATTTCTCGGAGCCGATCATACAATATATGATGTCGTTTCGGGGAGAGGAGAGTACGTTCTCTCTGGAACACTTGTATTGACAATCACTTGTTCTTTATGTGCCACACAGTCGGACACATGGGTTTGGTTGTACAGAAATTTAGCAGATATGCAATGTTTAAATCGCATTGTTGCTCTGCAGGTATCTTATTGTTGAGCCTACGATGAATAACAACAGTGCTATCTATGATTAAATATAACGGTCGCTGGCTTATTATTTGGTCGAGTAGGTAACCATGGATCACAGTGTTATTTGACCGGCATAGAAAATGAACTCATATTCAACCAACTATTTAACGAATAACATTGTCGCAGTTAAGAAAAAGAATACTAGCCTTTTTTTAAATCGTTAATTAACATATTGAAATGCAGTATACTCAAAACTCGATTATATTTCTCAATAACTGTTAGCTAGCAGCTTGGTTATCAGTATGGATAAGTATACAAAGATCGTCATCAAAAGGATAGAATCAAATTGGAACAAAGTATTAAGCTTTGTTCCCCGAGGATCAAATCCAGAGCCGTTTGTGATCCCGTATTGAAATGCAGTACCCATTAGAGTGTAATGTAATCGCTAGAAGTATTCGTTATTCATTAGCCCAAATTCAGCAATAACCAATTCCATCTTTACTACTTGTCATTTTACAGTTAATTCAACTGTGTTCGATGACGCTCAGGAAAGATATAGCGATATGCCATTTTTGATATCCATGTAAAATATGCTAATGCACATATTACTCTATACCTCCCCCGAAAATTTCTTCATGATGCGAGTGCCACATGTTATAATGTATTGCACCGGATCACAAGTAAACTAAGAGAGAGATTTACAAAAGCAAACACAGGGTGGTTGACACGCGGGGCGTTTTACGGGTTGTACAAACTATACCTGTTTGTGCGTTCCAACAGCAAAGTATGAGCATAAGTTTAGATGACGATATTAGAATCATTTTGAAGTGATGGCTGAATTTCATACAATATATATCTGCTAAGAAGGGATAGTGAACCAAACACACAATTGTTAATGCATTTGTTTGATGGTAAGTCGCTGTATTGCTAGGGGTGGATGTATTTCTGCTTGCTGTACCACCATTGGATGATCGTACATTTCATTGATTGCGACGCGAAGGCATCCCTTTTTCACCCCAATGAAAGTAGTTGCAAATATCAGGTGCGTTGGCATTGATAATGGTATCTGAACAATACGACCCACAAGAATGAGCAGCTGGACCATAATTAGAAATCGTTAACTTTTAAATCGTTCAAATTTATTCCCCCGTTCTCACATTAATTCGGGGTCGTTATCGCTTTGACCGAGCTAACAACCAAACACCTTTAACAGACGTCGCGCCCCTGAGCCTCTGGATATATGTGCTTTTTTTGTTAATTTCAT
>CM067350.1:52661412-52668912 GCA_034190875.2 Urechis unicinctus | reverse complement strand
AAGCAATCTTGTATTTCGATGTATGTTAGTACATGTGTTGGCATGCACACCTTATATTATCAAAGTTATCAAGTTTAAAATTAAAACTATATGCATGGACATGGACGGGTATAAGCGTGCAGGTTTTTTACCTTTAAAGACTGCTTCTTTTACAGAGTGACCCTTTCGCAATCAAAATAATATAAACTGCTGCAGGCTGAAGGAGCGCTACATAATATGTTATATAATGGTAGAGATGAATGCTATTCGAATTGTTAGACTGTTGGACATTTTATATTTATGCATTATCCGTCCCTAAAGTAAGAGATATTCCGATAATGATGATAAATCAATATAAAAAAATTGTGGGTAGACTTGATACCACAGATCATAAAAGTAATTTTGCCCGTAGCCGCAACTTAACTAAATTTAGAACCGACAAGACGCTGGCGAAGCGTGACTGAGTCGAAGATCAACGAGCACAGGACTGAAGCATACCACTGAACCCAGAATGAATATTCTGAATGTGGTTGAGGATTGAGTGCCACTTGTCCATCACAAACTGTCCATTTCCAGGAGTCTTGACACTACACTGCAATACATATGGTTGACAATGCTCGAATATTCGCAGGATCTTATAACAACATAAAAGAAAAATATCAAGAATCCAAATGGAGGATATTCAAGGATCATCAGAGCAGGACCACAGTTATTCTCTTTTTCCTTGAGAGGTGAGTCAAATGCCAAATATACAAGAACCTGAAAATCCGTAAATCGTCCAATTTACACCGACAAATCATATTTTAGGTGTCGAAGGCACTCTATTATCTGATATTGACTGTACAATTCAGGCAGGCAGAACACAAAGCCACACACACACAAACACATACTCACATACGATATATATATATATATATAAGTATATATACGTATATATAATATATATATATATATATATATATAGAGGAAATTTATGATATAAATATATACATATGTATAGTATGTTTACATATATATATATATGCATATATAAATATATATAGATACATATAAATGCATATACATATCTATATTTATACATATATATATATCTATTTATATACATATACATATGTTTATATTATATATGAGGGTTTATATGTAAATAAATATGCTCTCCTATATATATGAACAAATGTATATATATCAGGATAAAAATATATATAGATAAATGTATCTATCGATGTATAAACAATAATTATTTCGAAAAAAAATATATATATATATATTTCTATATGGATATTTACATATATATATATATATATTACGGCCAGTACATATATATCGATATATATATATAAATATATATTTACAATAATATATATATAAACATATGTTTACATATATATATATATAAACATATACAGAAAATATATATATATATATAATATATATATATATATTATATATGTATTCGTGATATATACAGTATTGTATATATATGTATAAATTTATATATATATACATCTTAGGAGGTATATGCCACATATGATATATAATTGTAGAGATTTAATTATTCCAACATATATAAAACACATATGTTGTTTAATAATTATTTATATATGTTTGCATATTTAACGATATATACATATATGAATAAAGATACATATACATGTACATATATAAACATATACATCATATAAACATGTATTCATATACATGTTATACATATTTTAAAGTTAATATACAGAAATATCATTACCGGTTTGTTTTAAAATATATTTACATATATATTGATGCATATATATATATATAAATATATATATATATATGGGTTATCGATATATATATTTATATATATCTATATATATATATATATATATATATATACTTATATATATATATATTATATGATATATATATATATATATATATTATGATATATATTTATATTTGTAAATGACATAGGATTTTCATGGCCACGATCGTTTTGCTTGCTGTTTTTCCGGAATGGTCGGCTTGTAATGTTACATTACAAAAATGTTTTGCTAATAAAATTTTCCACGCATGTTTATTCGAAAATGAGAAGTGCCGCGAATCGAGCGGAACAATGTGCAGGACCAATTTTGGTCTTCGAAGTCAATATTTGGATACCTATTTCATACAAGAGGCTTCGATATACACTAGTCCGATTCATTTGTACCACCAGTGTAAGCCCCGGATGTTGGTTAATGCAGCGAATATTCACGCCGCATGAAACCAAAGACATATTTATGACCTGGAACCCTGCCGCTTGCATTTTGGTATGTATTGTGATACGCCCATGCGATGCGGTTGTCACATACACATGCCAAAGCAATATCAAGTACCGGCAAACATCCAAACTGAACCCAACCGACGACGGTCTAAGGCCAACTGCTTCATTAAGGTCGAGTCATAACTTTGGTTCAGTGTGACCAACGATACTGTTTATGACCTATTCATCACACAACCAGTCATATTTTATACCGGATAGCAGATTTTACTCATTCCAACGGATCATCTGCCTATCGAAACCGTAATGACCAAAGCATATATATGTAAGTTGGCGATAAATTAATATACATACATATATATATATTGATATATATATTCATCAATATATATAGCTATTGCTTATATCCGTATATCAATGGGCTACATTGCATGCATTTTATATATATATATATATATCAATATATATATAGATTCATATATTATTTTGTAAATGGCTTGAATAACGGAACCTCAAAGCAGAATGACAAAGAACGAAAATGTGCATCTTAACTGCTCAGTTCATTTATGCCAGGATCTCTAACGGTTGGGAATATACATAATAATCAAGTGCATCTGATAAGATTGCTACACGTCACGATTTTCTAGATATAATAGTGTTAAACAAATACATAGGGAAGATATATAGGCCACTTCCCTATTACTAAAAAGCCACAATGTCTGACAGCTTTTGGCAATCAACGAAGGGGCAGTGAAGGGGTCATGTTTCATTTCCTCTATATTCAAACTGACATAAACTTTGCAGATTATAGGATGTAAGCATTGATAATGCCTAGCCAAGTGATGCAGCGCACCCACTGCACAGGAACAGTAGTCGTTTTCGCATTTTGAAGAACATCATTAACTGCTTTATATGTCCATAATGATATGCACACGAATTGCAAACGGTGTCTGATCACCGCGACTACACGTAACGGGCCTTGGTTGTTAAATCAGTCTCATCATATCAATTCGTTAGTTATCAATATGAAGATGCGTCTGAGTACCCATAATATATGTATGCCCGTACGTATTTTAAGTTAATGTCCCTCAATAATTTAATACCAGTATCTTGGTTCACATCCAATCTAGTCCTGTGTATATGTTTAAATAATTAAAAAAGTCATTACTCTCTCAATATAAATGAACATTACTCTAATCAGTCATTAGAGAGTTCCATGCTTCCAAGCACTTCGGCGTATTGCATGCAATTTGTGAAATGAGGTTCACGCGCTGTCGGGCATAGTGAAAGTAAATTCGCGGTTGTAACGCTGTAAGATCTATATAATTATAGAATATGAATCAATACCTTAATTGCTGGTATGAATCAATGCATTAATTTGTTGGTATGACTGTTTTAAACAAGAGGTGTCTTGCACTATCAACATGGCCAAGCGTATTTAATGTCTACATCAATGGGAATAAGCTTATTGCACTATGCACTTTTTGTTGCAGGAAACGAAAAAGGATGCAAATTATTATATGGTAAATGATTAATTTTGTCAACATTTCATCGTACAGGAAAAGAAATATTTTTATCTCCGTTACTACGGAGGGGAGTCGATTACACAATCCACTTGACAAGCTGCAAATAAAGATTTCGTTTGTGCCTGGCTGTACAAACCGGAAGTGAGCGGTATATAAATACCTTGTTTTGTAATGACAGATAGACGTCACTGTGCTTGTGAGGAAAACAATGCAGCATTGGCATATGCCATAAACTTTGTGTTTCGATGACGAAATTAATTATTTTAAGGAGGGTGGTTTTTACGTATTCTACCAAAATAAATTTTCTCGAGTGACGAAATGTCACTGTTGTATGATGCTTCTATCGCACTAATAATCATTATCATGAGCTATTGGCGTTGCTTTATCCCCCTACTAATATTTTACCAATATAAACGAATATATATGCTAAACTTATTAAGCACTGGGCACCAGTACCAACCTGCATATGATGGTACATAAATATCAATATCCAAGTTACATAAATATCATTCAGCGAATGCGATAGTTAGCAAATGTGAGTCACTTTCTACTCAGACAGACAGTGTTCGTAACATCAACAGTTGAATGTACATCGCTCCGCTACGAAATAACCATTAGGGGATTGTTTAGAAGGCAGGCACACTGATCAATTGTTCGGACAAAGCTTCGTAAATTACCCCCTAAACAACGCTACGCATGAGCAGCTCCTTAGGGATACAGGATTCTGTTATGCTTCATGCAGCATCGATAAATCTTTCGGGTTTGCTGCCAATATTTGGCTCTATATGTTTCCATCTATCCCGTCAGGCAAATATAATATCTGCACCCCTGTCCGATTTTTGTTACTTGGCGCACAAAAAAATGGTTATCACACGAAGCATGAATGAGATGCATCGTATTCGTTTTACACTAATCTTGCTGGATAGATTTCTACTATGGCCAATTTTGGTTTACGCTTAATGCCACGCCGCTAATCTCGTGACAGCTGGATTAAACTACATAAACACACAGTTTACTCTAGAACGCTAAAGATGATATATGAACGCATAAAGTGAGGTTTGTAAACCCCTACAAAGTCGTACAACCAGAAATGTAGGTAGTTATTAGCATCGCGAAATAATGCGCGATTGTAAAACCAATTTTTAAGGGTTCCTTTGATTTCATTAATTGTCCAATATAAGGAAGATCTTCCTCTTGAGCCTTCGGTAGTTATAGTAACAAGTAGTGAGTGGATATTACTTATCTATTGCAACATATATTGAAACAACAAATCATTTATATACTATCGGTGTAACCTTACAAAAACCATCGAGGCAAGTTTTTTTTTGCAAATAACTACGCATGCGGAATTCCATCATATCTTGGTATAATCTTCGCATATTCCATCCCTTTCTTTCTTAGAAAATATGTTGGCTTCGACCAAGTGTCCGATTTTATTATAAGGCACGTCTGACCTAAAAGACTGGATCACTTATTGGACACGCTTTTACGGGCGTCAATTCCAAAATGATCAAGAAATTGGTCGAAAAATGCTTGTTATAATTTTGTATTGAAATGTATATTTAGCTGGATGTATCGAATACATAGAGTGTCAGCTCTGATGCATTCATCGATTAGATTCTCTGTTTTGAAACTGCATTATTATGTCATCCTTTTATCAAGCTAACAACCAATGATGAGGGTCAAAATAATGTTGTTGCGCTATAATTTACCACACTGCCAAAGCAGAATTAATCTTATTTAGTTATCGGTGCGTGAGTGGTATGGCGCGGCAAGAATGTGACATTTCACATTGGACAAGTCTTATTGCATATGCCTTTACACAAAGTACTATCGTATCACGTAAAAAGCAGCACACGTATTGCCTGTTAATGCGCGCCTTAAACGTAACTCAAGACTTATTACGACAAGTTTTCCAAAACATTTAAGTCTTGATTTGCCAGTTAGGCAGTAAATTTGTCACGAAGACCGTTTATCTCTCACTAGTCATCATTGATTAGTCAGCATGTGACACAATAAGTACAAACCACTATATTTCTGACATTGCTCCAAAGAGACTAACGATGTCGTGTGATTTAGTATACTCATTGTTTTTCCCTGTTTAAAATACACAATTAGAAAGTTCATCTGTTTCTAGAGATGTATCTTACTATAGATTTCATTTCAATCCAATAATCTAGTAAAGTTGTTCAACAAATGATGGCTTTGTGGCTCCATGATTGACCATATGAACAGGCTTAGTCTTCGCGAATCTGAGTTTGAAACCTTGAAGTCAGGTTTTGGTGTCCCTCATTTTTTTTTCCCGGATTTTGTTGCAGTCGACTGCCTAGTTCATAAATCTATTAGGCAATGAAACAACTATACATGACATGTCTTTATCGCAAGTAAACACAATTGATGAGTCAATTCAATTAACTATACTCACCGTCTCCCTCTCTTTCTTGATAAATGCGGGTCAGACTCTCTCGCGTTGAGGTGGGAACGGCTAATTTGTCTTGCCATTCTTTCTTGCTTGCTTGACAGCGGAGGCCTCCGCCCATCTTAAAGGCGAAGCATTTGGCTCTTAAACCAGTTCTTCTTCAAGTTGACGAGTCGCTTTGAAACATTCGGCCGCGAAATAAATCGGACCCACAAACGAGTATTAGCCCAAGCTGGGCAGTTCTCCTCGCGTCCGTAGTATATGGCCTTTTCATCGTCTCTTTGAATCTGTTGTATCATCAAGTTCTCTCCGTCCCGACTCTTACAAGGGAAACCTACAACACACGAATTAAAACGATTAATACTCACGTCGAGTGAGCGAACAGGCATGACGAGTAGGTTAACGAACAATTTGTATATCTCGGTTGATCGTTGGGATTATAACATCATGACATATGTGATAGCTCATTTTTATATTATTTGACAGTAGTTTATGCAGAGCCTTAATTTTAGTCTTTATGCACAAATAAAATTGCAAGACTTAGTACAGAATTCAATGCGAGGTGAGCAACAGTCTCACCAAACCGATCTGCCGTGAAAAATATTTGTTCAAACATATCAGTAGTTGGGTGGAATATTGGTGCTTATGAAACGGTAATGGACGGGCTTCATTGTCACTTGATTTTCTGCAAGACCGCTCAAGTCTTAAGAAGTACAATCAATATCATTTTCGCATGTTATTTGCCTGACTAGCTCTCCATGATGTCCCCACATTCGATCGAAACAGGAATTGTCCGTTATTTTGGCAAGCAGCTTAAAACCTTTGCTTTAACTACAACGATTCAAATAATAATGGTCAAGGGGTTGTGAGAATAATTCAAATTAATTAACATGTCAGATTATTACGATAAAATTTTTTGTAAAAGTAAATTTCTGCTTGAGAAGTTTGCAGGTTTTAAAACCGTATATATGAGGTTAGATAGAAAACGTTTACTCACATGCCACTGAGTTTATAAATTAGCTTCCAAACTTGACAATTAGAAGAAACGCTTAAAAAAAGATACAATTTTAAAGAAGTGTGTATTTCAGTATGAAACACGAATTAACTCGTAACCATAATTGCTTTTCAGTCGCTTTCATCCAGATGTAAATGGATTGTCGAAGGTGCTCAAAAAAAGAAACCACAGTTATTGTTAAACATGTCTGCAATCACCAGTGATTCAAATTAATCGACACTTACAGATAAATGTGTCGGGGCGATAGAACGATTTGGTTTGCTGTTTGTTTCTGATATGAAACTATGTCTCAGTGGGTTATTTAAGACCGAGGAAGAATGGCGTCGAT
>CM067350.1:52618912-52658912 GCA_034190875.2 Urechis unicinctus | reverse complement strand
ATCATCAGACACATTAATGTGATTTAGATGTGCCTATCTGTCGCATTATATTATCATCGTCATTCAGTATTGGTTTTATGATATAACGAATACAGGCACGCAACCGACAGCGCGCATATTCTAGCGTGATATGGCTGTGCACATGAGATGTCGGCAATCTACTGTAGCATTTGTCCCAAGCAAGTATTTATTGCATTGTGAGCTGCCTAGTTAATCACGTTGAGCTAACAAATAGCACGACTCAAAGACTTACTTCGAGAGTGCAGGCCGTTACATTGCTTATTATTTTGAAGGCAGTTTAGTAGCGTTTCGCTAAAAAATAAGATCAAATTAGTCCCAGCAGACGAGAATAGTAAACGATTTGGTTTCAGAAGTGAGGGTCCACAGGTGAATGTTCATAAAGGTTTGAATTTAGAAGAATTAACACCGCTTTTGCATGTCACTTATTGGCAGTTTGAGCAAAGAGTTAACAGCTTCGCTAAGAAGTCTAATTTCGACTAGTTTTGTGATGAGTACGCTAATGGGGGAAACCCACGGTCGTCTTAAATTGGCGCTATAATAAAATAGACAATGCACATGGGACATTTGACCTGCCGCCCCATGAGATTGGTCAAGGCGAGCACACCCCCAGCCATTACTTGTGGTTTCTTGAGACGCTAGGACAAAGCTCACAGGTTGCGTTTTCACACTTTTTGCCGGACGCAGGCGCGAGTGTCATAGAGCCCTCTTGACATAGCTATATTATTTGATCATTTCGCATTAGGGTCGCAAGGTGCGTCGTAAGATGAATAATCAATCAGAAGAGTAACGGGGAATGAAGCCATAAGAAATGTGCAAATGAGACCGAATGATTTAATAATAGAGCTAACTCTAATTAGGTTGGAAATTCGTTTTAAACCGGATAAGGTCATAAGCTGAATTTAGCGAGCGAAGGCGTAACATGAATATAACGTTGTCGCATAGCAACATAGCCAAAACGCACTGGTTGCATAGTATGATTTCTATCTCGTGTTGCAATGAAAACTTCACTGAATCACTGTCAGCGCCAGCGTCAGTTATGTGAACATTTATACCCATACCATAAACCACTGTTGGCATATACAAAGCCGTTAAATGCATTCTATTCACCACAAGACCAATATCAAAACAAAATGCAACGTCTTGAAGCTCCAAGACATCATGACTTGTCCTCGCAGAATCGGGCGTTTGGTGAAGGGTAACAGAGTGACACATCTATCTTATAGCTAGGTTCATCTAAGGCGTCGCTTTCACAAACCATAACTGATAATTGTATTTACCTAGAGTGACGCTAATTCGGGTCCTTCCATAGGTAAATGCAATTGTTATATAGCCCGAGAGAACTCAATCATTCTATAATCCGCTGTTGGCGCATTCGGATATGCGCCTTTTAACACCTTCTTTTCACTGCACATGTATAAAACAAATGCTCGTCCAATGGCAAGAGTTACAAAGCGCTCAGACATCAAGGCGTGAACTCGAGGGAAATAAGAATACTTGGTTTATGTAAAGCGTGTTATAAAAACGTGTTGCAATCAAAACAAGTGTAAACAGAAACAGTGGATGTGTCACCAGGGCATATACTAAATGTCCACTTCTTTCGTGCTGACCCAAGCGGAATTCACCCTCTGGAAGCCCAATGCATATAGTTCTATATGGGGTAAGTTCTCTTGTCCGATTGCTTGAAGTGCACCTACATAACATGCCCTCTAACCGATACCTTAAACACACCACCTGTGTACCGCCTTAGATTCATGGTATGGCGACAGAGCCTTTCTGGAGTTGCGCTTCCTTATCTATTATCCTCTTGACGGCGATGCTTATTTCTTTGACTTTATCAAAAAAAAAATTTATCTCACCAACACGCTAAGTATAATGCCACTATCATGTCGATCAGATGAAGCTGTGAAACATTTAGCACATATATTATTGGTACATTCGTTTATGTCAATATTACAAAATTCGGTAGGTACGAAAAGCTTGCATCATTTAGTCCCCAGCATGCATTGTCTCCCGTCTGTGCAGGCTTAATGTTGCCACCATTGCCACGGGCAGCCGAGTTTTTTGAAAAAGCAACATAGATGGACGAAATACATCCACAATTTAATCAATCTATAAAACGCACGCCCTTCAAAAAAATCAAAAGAAAAAACATTTTATAGAGTGGTACGTTTTATCTACGGCAATTCCGTTTGACGTATGTTTGCAATTGTAAACCAAACAACAAGTATATTTCCCTTCACTCGTGATAAATGACCATTACATTCTGAGCATTCTGAAACCAAACGCGAGTCTTTGATGGAAATGGATATTCAGTATACCATAGGTGGTAACATACACATTGTAATGCTTTACTTCACTGTTATTTTAGCGGCCGTGGATCACTAAGAATCATCATTGGTAAACGATCGGACCCTATGACATAGTCATTTGCCTATGGCCGCATGCAATATTATCATATTAGATACAACAGCCACGATGACTTTATAAAAATATTTACCAGATATTTACGAGCAATGGACAATTATCACTGATGAATCAAAACTGCCAACTGCATTAATCACCAACCCCATCGCCATTCCATTGTGAGAACTGTTGTTAACGAAGAATGACACGCACACGCAACAGTGTAGAAACTCAAATCCGCAACTAGTGGAATTTGAGATTTCTTTGTTATAGACGAATACCTTGTAGTAAGGTGGCGATATGTAGTTGAATGGCCCTAAATACTAATAATGCCCACCGCCTACGGTTTTCACATGATGGTTCTGCCAGCGAATGCATTACATGAAACAGCAGTACAGTTGCAAAACATATGCGTCGTTATCACTGCATTATGGTACTTCATATTACTTTAACAATTTCATTGCTATCTAGCAAATTACGCCATGAAACCGCAGTGGAGTTGGATTTACTGCGGGCATTGTTTGGTCAATTAACGGCGCCAATAATATCTTTACTGAACGAAATAAACACATTCATTTTAAGTTGATTGAAGCTTTAGAAATATACAAGCCAGCGTTATTGCTCAATATCCATGCAAATATGCATGACATGTGGTCTCTGAATACCCTCATCACCTCATTATAACAAAGGATTGTTACACTTGGTAATATAAATGAATTCACTCGGACCCGCGGATATTATTAGGATAACATTACATTTAATTAACACGCTCGGAGATGAAGATGTTATATACATGCTTGCACAGACTCCTTTTGTAATAAGTTTAATAAAAAGCCGTCTATTAAATACGCAGACCAATTGTGGTCTTTTTCAATCGATTGCATAAACACTGTGATTAAGGACTGTAAATGGAAAAGCTTGTCGATTTAACATTATTATGAGCTATAATCAAATAAAAAACAGCGGCTTCATATTGATGCCATATTTTAGTCATTGTTAAGAACTTAAGTTACTGTCGAGGGTGTCTCAGCTTAGAGCACGTTTGAGTCGGAACTGAAACATAAGTTCTTGGTGAATACCGTAACCGCTCAGCGTTTTTTGACTGAACTAAGACTTAAGTCGGTTGGTGAATACGGCCCCAGGTTTCCAACTTTTAGGTGGTTATACAAAAATACAAAGGCAATTCGTAATTCATTCGGCGCATTCAGATAATCATGAGCACATGTTTATCGTTTGTTATTGCTTATAGCAAGCTATGCAGCTCTGGACTATTGATAATTCTTATACTAAAATGTTAGTGACTATTGATTTATTCATCTGCATTCACGCGCTCCATTGTGACTAAACACATAGACCATTCCAAAAACAATCAGATTCTGAGAGTATTGCTTGGGGTGCAGGAATATCTTATATATATATATATATAGAGATAGGATAGAGAGAGAGAAGAGATAGAGAGAGATATAGAGAGAGAGAGAGAGATAGAGAGAGATAGAGATATATAGAGAGAGATAGAGAGAGAGAGATAGAGAGAGACATATAGAGAGAGATAGAGAGATAGAGAGATGATATATAGAGATAAATATATTTTCATATGTTTATAGAGGCAGAGATATGTGGATATATATAATAGCAGGAGAGATATATGATATAGACAGAGATATATATGATATATCTCTAGAGGACTATTACATATATTATATATATATATATAGAATCCCTCCCTATCTCTCTCTCTATAGATCTAGAGAGACATCTATCTCTAAATATATATATATAGAGATATCTCTCTATCTATCTCTATAGAGATAGATCTCTCTATATCTTTCTCTATATATATATATATAGATCTCTATATATATATATCTCTTATATATATATATATATATCTATCTATATATATATATATATATATCTCTCTATATATATATATATATATATATATATATGAATGGTCAAGCATGTTACGCATACAAAACTCTGTAGATGTTCGTTATCTCGTAGCAATGCTTATCCCATAACCGCGCATAATTCATATATATGTCGGCTCAAAAGTCTATCGATTCATATCGGCTTAGAACTTCTGTGATCATTACAGTCCTGTATGAAATGGTTCATAATTGGTGATCAGTTACAAGCTGAGCTTGCTGTTGGTCGGTCCTGCCACGCTCGCTGGAAAGAATGACAGTTGTTCCAAAATAAATTGATCACAAAATTATAATTAATGTATTGGAGGTTCCAAGTGTATTAATCTCTCAGTAGATAAATCGCCAATAATACGGCAATCAATCTTGATTGCGGCTTATAAATCATTGCGGAATTACAATGATATTTCTGTTCATAAATATTCTGTTCTGCCTTTTTAATTTGTGGGTGCCTTCATTCACCAATGAGTTTCTCGCAAAGAGCATAATGCCGATTGATTCAGCGTATTGCCGGCAGTAGCAGCAAAACTCCAGAATTTGCACTTACGAATTGTGGTTTCTGAGGCATACAAATCCTTTCACACCAATAACGATGTGGGCCATATCAAGTTCCGTATTAGCTTGCCCAGTGGTACATAGTCGCGCATCTTTCTGTTGCGATTGCATTTTGTCGATGGTGACCTACTAGAAATCAGCAACAGCATGTTCAATGTTGTAGCCGGAGCTGATGTCGCACTCGCAAGAAGGAAAACCTACTTTTGAAGTTTTGGTGATTTCCAAATTGGCAGTCCGATTACGCCAGGTAGAAAACCACTCTTTAGTTCAATCGCAACATCGTCGCCTTTTTTTGTGAATGAATAACTCAAATAGCAGGGTGTGTTTTCTCGTTTGAATACAACACGTGGGCATTCTTATCGCGGTCTACCGTGTTTTCCCCCGCCTAGTTATATATTTCCATCGATCATGCATAATGCGTATAACAGTAATAATCCTTCCAACAGTTGTCTGTTTCGCGGGCATCAAGAACATCCTCTGGGGCAAATAATGGCAGTTTGTCCCTAACGTATGCTTAGCAATGGCAGGAAGGTGGTGACTAATGGGCTGCAGCGGGACCAGCGCCAAGACCATCCGACCAAAAATGATAGATTGATGTTACAATACTACAATGAAATGGAAAATTTATCGCCCATTCTGCAGATGCCATAGGAGTTATAAATCGACGGAGAGATAATAATCCGGAATGTGTATTTGGACTGTATAGTACCTATTCCACGACAGCCAATAAACACAATTAATGGTACATTGACGGAGCCCTACGAAGATTTTGCATCGCTTTTTCAATTGATGTAGGTATTAGTGACTAGTACAGTAATTTTGTATTAGTTTGATATTCCTGTTCATAAATATTCTCTTCTAGCTATGTTATATTATCGCAGTAGTTGTTTATTTGCAAATATTATACATCAATAGTCGAAATCTCCAGCCAATCTACTCACTGTGGAATCAAATCAAATCAATTCAAATTATACACTGATACACGCTAAATGTTCAGGAATATATATGAACGTATAATTTGAACCCCGTAAACGCTCAATAAAAAGTATCCTGCTAAATATGATTATTAATCACGTGACCGTTGCAAACTAATGCGCGATTTAGAAGGTCATATCAACGGATACTGTTCAATTCAATTTTATCACACGTGGCATTAACAAACAACGGTATAATGCAGAGATAACAATTATATGGAAACATATATGATACGTAGAATCGGGCGGCCACAAAGTCATGGGTCATTATCAGCTCTTGCATTAATTGTTTTACAGGAATCACAATGTGTTTTGATGAAAAGCATAACTGCTCATTTGTTAAGTAGGATTGAAACCACTTTGAATCCGTCCCTGGTTCCAAAAATGTTGGAAATGGGTGAATCATCGAATTTAATTGATGTTTGGCGGTTTCAACGGGCTTCCATTTTATGACACAATGAGAGTTTGTCGTATATAAAATGACAAATGCATTCAGAAAAGCCTATTGAATATATCTGAAGTCAATAACCATAAATAATCATTTATGGTCGATGTTCAAACAACATAGGTCTTGCTCAAGATGATGCAAAACTTGGTTCTCCGTGATAGGTCAGGATGCTGCTGTATTAATCAAATAATATGTAAGTCATTGCTGGTTCCCACACAGTGCTTCAACGTAAGCCAGTTGTATAATATCAGTTGCAACAAGTATGCCCCACTTACTCGCGATTTGTATGAGGCATTTACCCATTTACAGCAGGTTTGTAATATTTGGTTAAGTGAACAAATATCAAAAAAAAAACTCTTTGGTGATCATCCACTTTCTGGCATTGAGAGAAAACGCGGAGCTAGTTTCAAACTCCGTGTTGCGGTTGCCTTTGTCGCGGGACGAATTTGCTCTCACACTTCTAATCCAAAGAATTAGTTAGCCATTACAGGTAATAGATCGAAATATAGCCGAAAAAACTGAGTAGCTACACAGTTCCCGTATCAACTGGAGCTGCTATTGTGCGAAGCAATGATACATTGAAGGAAGACTCCAAAAAAATGCATAGGCAACGTACAAAGTGGGCGATGTTTCACGTTTGTCTCACCCTCTATGTGCTTATAGAACACCCATTCTTTATCTATGCAGATGTACAACAACGCATTGCCTGATACCATTGTTTTGATCTTCGGTTGTCTTCAACTATCAATATCCAACTTTCCGTTTTGCAAAGCAAGCCAACTCTTGTGTAGACAGCCAGGGGCTGTATACGCGAACAATCGTTGCATACATTTTGTATGATTATCAATGCAGCTTTCGTATACGTTTCTTATACAGCCATTTACTCTACTCTTATAGCCCGTTGAAAACCGATACTTTGTGAAACTACACATTGCCTACATATGCCAGATATTTGGTGACATGTGTTGCTTGAGGATCTCTTATAGACATTTTGCCAACCCTCGATCAAATACATAATCCGTAAGATGTCAGAGCAATTGAATACGGAAAATGTTGCATGCTTGGTGAGGAACATTTAGTGTGGAACTAACTCTCTGCAAACACACAGTCAGAATCATTACCTCCTGCAAACATTGCTCACAAAAGAAAAAAATTTTACTAAGCAAACGCAAAAACAGTCATCCTTAGTCATTTGCACAATCAATTGCAATGTGATAAAGCATGGGTCTTATTTTAACCTGTATCGAGCAAAGGACACACCTCGAATAATTGCAGTTCCTTAAGTTCAGTAATGAGTCGCTCCGCGGGGTGTTGCTCCAAATATATTAAGCAAAACCATAAGAGCGCTTATGCTTATGTCTCTGTGGCAGTATGACAAATTTATGTGCATTATAGGCTTATTTTTTGCCTCGTAAAAGAAGAGAATAAGTGATATATTTACTGTGCATTATACGGAAAAATTGACTGTCGTCTTCAAATGACATCGGATAATACCCGTATGTGTGATTGGATGAATTGTTAACGATGCAGTTGAGGTGTGTATCTTTATATACCTACCAATTGCAATGATACTTCTCGTGCAGATTGGCTGCTTTCGGTCAATCGTATTACTTTCACACCCCGAGGTGTTCTATAAACTCTGTCATTTTTGAATATTCATCACATGCAATACCTCGCTTGTGGCGACAGTCGATCATACATCAGGTTCCTCCAGCATTCACATTAGGTGTGTGTGGTGACTTTATGGCCTGATTTCCGTTTCCATTCACACACGTTTTCAGGGTTCCTATACACTTAATATCAGTCGAATGTTATACGTAACATTATACAATTCGTGTGCATAAATAATTATGATCAGTCACGGAATATCTTCGTGTACGATTCAGTATTCACTCAATGACTGCCCGAAGATACCATTACAAGGCGATGGTGTATCACGTCGTATTTCGTTTTGTCGTCCAATTGATGTTGTTTATCCGTGTGCATTGGCAATCATTATCTTGGATAATGTAACGCAAATCACCTGACCGAGTTCGTCCTTGGCGGAAGTTCATTTACATTTCAGTTGATAGCTTCTAGTCTATGATTCCTTACTTGTGCATTAAAAAGCTTAAAGAGTTTGTGCCTGTCGGTATTTTAAAGTCTTCTCTCTGAATGGACTTCTATCCTATATACTGAAGTACAGACAATCAGCATAATAACTTATAAATATATATCCTGTATCAACTGTGATGTATATATAGTTACATAACCGAAGATTATTCTACCAAACGCCGCAGTACAGCTGCCCTGTCCAGATGATGATCAATTTTAGACAACAGCAGCATGCGGTTGTGTGTACAAACAAAAACAGTTGGGTTGTTCGATATTAGTTGTCAATTTAATAAAAATGATGTGGCCACATAATGATATATATCACATGGCCCCAATATGAAAGAACCGCTTACAATCAGAAAAAATGGCAATAGTCACATGATTCAGATGAGTTGCAATTTTACGATTGCTTAAAATGATCTTTACAACGGAATTGATTTGCAAGAATGTCAGCATGAATATGTGACACTATTTAGAATGGATTATACAAATCGTGAATGCAAACGTGCTCTCTAGATTTCCCTTTGCAATGCAATGATTGTAGGCTCGACTGCACCTTGATGTAATATCCGTCAAGGAATAACTCCATGTATCAAAGCTCCATTGATTGTCGATGACTAGGTCAAATCTCTTAGCGGAAAGTTATAAGTGTAGGGATGCCAAATTGATTATTTTCGGTTTTACAATCACGAATTGTTTTGTATCATTGGTCTCACATAAACCTTACTATATGCTATCTTTGTTTGGCGGTCATTTTTATCCATATTCGGATTGATTTTAGCAGCAATCAATCTGCTGAATATCATCTCGGCCACTGGTTATTAAGCTCAGCTGCAGACCATAACATGACACTTTCGTGAATCTATAGGTCCCGTTGTTGGTATATCCCCCCCAAATACTGATAAATTTAGGATTCTGTCAGATTCGATATAACAAGGATGACATTTATTACCTTATATGGTGTCGCATATATCGGTTTAATGCGGTCTGAACATTTAATATCCATTTGCCAATTCCCATCGATAACGAATGCAAATAGTGGATTTGGACACGTATATTAGGAGCTATATAAAATCGTTTCCTGTATTGGGGCATCGTAATGATTTGAACATCTGCCGTTCTTAAGTAATTGCAGGTGGCTAAATTAAAATGTAACATTTTCAGAAAATTTTTCTACATGAATAGTTATTACATAATTCATGCCGATTACTAATGTGTTGAAATGACGAAGCTAGGCGCATGTCAAAATAGACTTGCCTATTGGTTGATAGTGGTAGAACGCTATTACCCATTCAGATATATCCATACCATCAGTTACAAATGGGGGTATATTCTGTCTAGTGTGCGATGATTCTCACCATTGATCATCATGACTAGATATTATCCCATCGAGGTGATTTAATGTCTGCATCTTGGGCGTGATGTCCAATTCAAAGCAGGGATTGTTATGAAAATGGCTTTTTATGACAATCTTACATTGCTTTATATGAGTACATTGCTTTCCTGGTGTATATACCGCTATAATGTCTTAATCAATCAATTACAATGTACATTTACAGTCGCCATAACTTGCTCAAGTCGAAACATACATCACCCTCTTCTCTTCAAAATCGTCAATCTAGAATAATTACCTATAAACAAATGAGTGCCGCTCTAAGTAGCAGCTTTCATCATGAACGGTGCGTGTGTATTATTGTGTCGCGTGAATACGAGACGTGCAACCAGTAAGATCATACCAATGTATGCATCAAACATTGTCTTGAATGAGACGAATTGCACATTGCTCAACTTTCCAAATTGAAATATCTGAAATATTGAACGGTCAATAATTATTATGATTCGCTGATGTCGATCATTTTATTAAGCAAGGTAATGATTCAATCCGTACCATATTACAAAAGCACCTCATATATATATGTAAATGCTTATCTTGAAAGCTGATGCATAGAGTGCAAATTCAATACGGCGTCCCAAACGTAAAGCTTATTCAACGGTTATGCCTTTTGTGTTATAAAGTCTTACAGTAATTGGTATTCTTTACCACATTTTAGTTTGGCCACCATGACGATATACAGAAGAGAATATATTTCGTATAAATACTGCGCATAAGCTTTAGTGTGTCTTCAAATTCTAACTGATGCAAACTAGTCATAGCGCAAAAGCATGTTCTCATTCTTATAACCATAGGCTACACGACGGCTTATCTTTTCACTCGTTAGTTCTGACCCATCCTCATTATCCAATTGAGCACACAAACACGTTACATTTCTCGTACAAAATCAAAGTATCATTATCTGTGTAGGTAAACAATAAACCCAAGGTTATCATCATTAGTAAATTATTCCTACAACCTCCTAGTCTTAACAAGACGATTTGTCTACGTTTCAGTGCCAGTCCAGACTGTTTTGTCAATGCGATTAACAGCGACGCACTGTGAACACTGCAATACCTTGGCGTACGTTACCTATTTTGCGAGGGGTACATACAGTCATTATTCAGTAAAATTATTGGAAGCTTGTATGATTTCTTGGCATTTATTAAACGCGTGTCGCATAATGTAAGGTATATTTATGTATGGGCGTGGGAAAACATTTATAGTGAATGTTTACTATAAGTCTTATTGCTTGCAACCTATATTTGCGTTAAATGTTGAGAATGTACATCATTATGCTGTTTGGCATAAAGCTCTGTTATTTGATTCCTTTTTTATCTGTTTCACTGAGTATATTCAGGGATGAGTTCGTTTGGCAAATATAGCGTACCATTATCATCATATGATATAAAGGAGTGATATCATTGCAAACACATAATTAAGTAAGAAGATAATCATATGGTGAATTTGCGGAAGATAATTCCTTATAAAACTCACGACCAAAATATTATGTCAGTGGTAGTGAGATCAATATTATATCACTTGCTTTATACAGTACCAAATTAGTTAACACGGCGTAATCTAGGAACAATTTTCGTCGTCATACTCTCAGAGAATTAAATGTTTCTTTTTATATAGCTTGCTACAATCTGCATTTAGCCTATATATTTCGAATGTCCATTGATCCAATGCCTAACTGACTTGACCAAGTTAGCATTCCCTTAGGGTATTTTTAAGCGTAGTAGTTTAGAAATAACAATATGCTATCTCTTGGATAACTGCAGTCAGCCTCTAGAGCGATCCAGAGGCGACCATTTACCATTGCAGTGCATCTTAATTAAAATTGGACTCGATACTATATACAAACAGGGTTTAGTTCCGTTTCCATGCGAAATGACTAGCATCGAATGTAATTGTCTAGTTGATCATAACATATATTTTGTAATGCATCTGCGAAGGATAAAGCAATTTATTTCGCTCCTAACCTTTGGAAATAATAAAAAGCTGGTTTCGGGTAATCGACGGTAGTGTTTTAAGAGCTTTCACAGATTCGTAGTCAAATTGCATCATTGTTTTGGCACGAGAATATTTTGATTCAAACAAATACAACTGTCATTACAAAGCCAACTCATAGGTTGCAATGACACAGTTTTTTCTCGCCTATTATAATGTTAAATAGCTCCGCATGACATTAAATCAACAAACAAATGCTTAAAAAATCATTGATATTGTCGTAATCAGCGGATTAACGCTAACCGATAGGGATTTCTATTTTAGCCCCGTGTGCTGATGATATTTGCATTCATCGACATCCAAATACAAAATATAATGTATATGTTATGTCAACATCCTCTTTGTTTGCGTCGCGGTATGTCATGCATCATGTTATTAGAGGATTCGATTGCGCTTAATAGCTATTATGTTGCTTATATATACTCCGCATCGAGGCATCGAACCCCTAGGTTTCGTCAACAATGATGCTTTCACTGTTACTAATTTACAAGGTGTTTCTTACGTAACAATTTCGACTGGAATATTTTGCTGTGATTGAATTCAAATGCATCACCTAAATGAGTGCGTCTGATCTATCTCTCGTTTAGCTATTTTTGCGTTTCTTCATACATAGCAGCTCAGCGATAGAAACGTGTCAATCGACGTCTAGTATATCCACGACTGCAGCAACGCGGCTAAAAAAAACGGTACCCACGTTGTTTGACTGATATGAGCGAAGAAATTATAAGAAAAGTATACCGTATATGCTTCCTCAAGCTTATCTGGTACCTGATGATAGCAAGAGTATCTACCCTGAGGACGAAATATAACCATAAGAAACAAAACCGTAATAGTTCTAAATGCTAGCGCACAAATAATAAAGAGCAAGCCTATATTTAGAATCAAAGGAATTTAAGAATTCAGAAAAAATAGATTTGATATGATTCGGCTACTTTCCATTCCCCCAACCTCTCGCATATCACTATGACAACTTAACACATTACAGTAAATTGTGAGAGGGGTATGACCGGTAACAGCATCGCAACGTACGCTGATTAGAGTAACATCGAAACGTATTATAAACTGAATGCCAATGAAATTCATTTCATGCATATAATTATACGCGAAACGAATTATTTATTAAATAGATTTTGAATAATTGCTTATATCTTGACAAACACTGCATATATGTATATGTAGCAGCCAAACAGCAGTGAGCGGTATTTATACATAGAGCCGGGAAAGCGAAGACAAGGTCCTCGTAACTTAAACTATAAGAGCATCAGCCCAAGTATTGTCACACACAATACTTGGGCTTTACGTACCAGGTAATGAATTACACCATTTCATGCATTTATCGGCCTATCAGTCATTCCTTTTATTTGAAGACAGCCATATTATTATGAATCACGGAGCTATTACAGTATTCTTATCACGGTAATTAGAGCTACAATGGAACGATGCATCAAAGTCGATTTCAAATAGGTTGGCTTCTTTATAGACCTATTCATCAAATCTGTCACTCAAACATTCCAAGTCAATAAAACATACAAGAGTCAGTTGCACTAAACGACATGCAATCATTGTGTTCATAATTTGTACGAACGAAAACATATGAGCAAATAGGCCCGGTGTTATAAATATTACATTTTCGCTTTTTCAGAAACTATTTTACTTGGCGAATTCCGTTTTTCATATTTAAGTTACTGTTTTGTCAAAACCGCATGGCATATGGAGCAGAATATGTGGTACTGGGATAAAGTTTTTTTCCAGCAAAACTGTTCATTGTGGTTATCAATACCTCTATTGTATTCTTTGATGCATTACAACAATCACAAAACACGGCTATACTTTCACTGTTTATTCATTTTAGCTAAACGTATGGACAGCTCCCTTCGAGACAGAGATTTTATGTTCATTTTATCAGCATGAAGAGAGTGTGGCTATCGTTGAACTACACAAGGGCCTAGATGCTGCTGTAACTATCATTAGAGGACGATTAACGTCACAATGAATAATTCAATTAAGCACGTAGTGCTCTATATTGTCGCTGATGTCGCACTGCACATAATGACGTAGGTGGCTATTAATTGTATTAGGTTGACATAGACCCTCGAATACATTGATTATATATCGATCCCGAAAACAACCACATTTCCTTATTTGACATTTAATTGTTCGGCATCGGCAAATAAGATATGATGAACCAGAATGGATTGAGCCAGTACGATATTACAGAGAAATGTGATCACATAAACACCCTCAATGAACATTCATATGAAGCATGCAAACAATTGGCCATAGCTCTCGCCTCAGCCAATCTATCACTGCTCTGCACTCCTTGAATCATGAATATTGCATTGCACACGTGCTGTTTGGAGAAAAATGTTTATGTAACTGGGCTTTAATTCAATATAGCAAAAGTGACTAAGATTTATCTTCGCCCAAGGCGCCATTCCTCTTAATTGTGTCTTTTTCTTGTTTGTCAGTGCTGGCGTAACACGTAGATTGATAACGTTATGATATTTAATCGATATTGCCGGCAGTTTTCTATTGTTGAAGGTTACAAACATTTAGTAACCTTCCAAGGCGCCATTCCTTTAAATTTTGATCCTGCCCACGTTACAAACATTTAGTAACCTTCCACGTTTATTTTGATCCTCCACGTTACTGCACTATACTTCATTTCAGTAGGGGAAAGAATACCGTATCTCAGATGTACTGCAGTTGCGAACGTTAAGATGTAGCGTCCCGTTATCAGTGCTGTGGGCGACTATCATGTAATCATTTATAGACAATTAGAGATCATTTTCTTGTGTGTGTAGATTCGTCAAGCAATATCGAATTAGGAAACCATGCATGAGCCTGCTGATGCCTTTTATTATTATGTAAGCCTGAAATACTGCGACAGCTGTGAGCAGAGATTCCGGAAACCGATATATTTGACACTTCATTGCCCTCAAATCGTTGTTCATTTAACAAAAAGATATAAATGCGTATATTTAGCAGGGTAGCCTGGCACTTAAAGTTAACCGATCGAAATGTTACAAGCTCCTAAAATTTCTCGTTCAGGCGTTGCATGATAAGTTGATAATACAAACACTTAATTTCTGCATGCACACAAGTCGTGTATGTGCTGCAGATAGATGGCAGGGGAAGAAACCTAATGCAGATTATCTTTGATGAAATTATGTTGGACCGAAGGTACACATAAAAGCTCGGCATTTAGCTATTTAATGATAGCTTTGAGTGAAGACACTAAGGATGACCGTATATTAAATCTTCATAAAATATCGACAGTGAGCATGTTTCATTACAGACGCACACCTCAATGCTTGGAAATGGCTGTTAGTTTGCGCGAAGACCTTAACTTATCATTCAACCTCTCTTGAAAACGTTGCGATATGCATGGAAAACTAGTGATAAGGATCTTACAGTTTATTGAAATTATCTGTATTTTAGTTTTTCGCATAAGTTTGTTATAACTGATCATGAACATGCATTGTGAGGGCCCTTAAAATATAATGGAAAACATCCTCCCACAAATATTTAGCAACTTACGCGTCTAAATCTCGACAAAAAATATCTTATTATCATTGCATGGTTGTCTTATTTTCCACAGTTATAATTCATTAGGTACCTAAAGGTATCACTAAGAAAAGGAAGTTATCATGTTGCATCTGTATCGAGTCTATGCGTAATCTAAATGGTGCCGCTTTAAGAAAACCACCGATTTTGAGAAGGTAATTGGAGATATATTGAAGTATTCAAATTTAAATGATATTCTAGAACTATCGCATGCAATTTAATGCATTATCTATCTTATCTATTTTATCTATTTTATCTATCTTATCATTATCCATCTATTGAACGAACCAAATTGCCGTAAGTTAGAATCGGGCAATTATGGATGCCATACGAAGATGTAACACCAGGGATTTATTATCTTCTGTCTCAATCGCTTAGATCGGACTTTCCATCTTAACTATGGTATTGAAAGCCAATCTTTGCAACCTTCTGTTTTAAAAATCTTAATATTGTATTGTTCTCATTCTCTCTAGTTGCTGGTAATATTACGCGTAAGGTGAAGGTCCAAAAGAAAGGAATATTAGAAATTTGCAATTGAAGCCATGAATATGGTCGGTGGCATACTGAATTGCAATGGATATGCAACTTTTATAGCATTCATTTGCCGGCATTGATTCATGTGGTTATAAACACAAGCACTATAAGACGTTTCATCGCGCCATTAATTTTAACACAGACTTCAATGTCTTAGGAAATTGCGTAGCTGCACAATATATCGCATAAGTCATTATATATATGCGTTTCCTTACAACGTGGATTCCAAATTATCGCGCCTTTTAGTTGTGCTTCAAAAACACAAGGTTGGCTGTGTATCGCCCGCAATATCCGTCATAAGTTATATTTGTGTGCGAATCGCCAGTAGCGGCATATAGCTAATGTTGATTCAAAACAACCCGCGTGTATACTGGCATCGTTTCGGCTGCATTAGAGCTAGGTTAGAAATTGTGATCGGTCAGGAACTAAGCAGAGAATACATTTAGTACAGAAATTGAATCATATAAGAAACGAGCGAACGGGATCCCGATTTTGATAATCAGTAACTCCGTTTCTTATGATACTTTCGTTTGATGTAGTTTACAAAGTATTGGCTTACTAACTATACGACATAATAAAGCCATAAACACAGTGCTTGATGCATCGCCGCTTAAGCAGCTTTCCATCATCATCATTAATCTAATCTCATCACAGACACATGGTGGCCCATACCAAGTGTCACGAAATGAGCCGCTCACTATGCTCACGAGCTGTGCCGCTGGTGATGACATGGGTAACAGTGTTTTAAATGTCAATAGAAATGCATCCTATTTAGCACTATATGATGTTGGCCTCCCCAGTAATATATTTATTTGTTTGTTTACAAATTTATCAACCCATTAAATCCACCTATGGCCAGTGCATAAGTATTCTTGAATCTATCTTGATGTCGATCTAAACCATTTCATTGATCATGATCTGGTCATCGTACACCTGCCACAATGCACCGGCTTCCCGAGCATCGATATTGTATTGATACGACAGAAATAAAATTATGTGACATATAACATGCGCTGGTTCCAAATAATGGCGCTTTATAGCACAAAAGCGACCTATTTGCATATGGTTAACGCGGTCACTTTGTGATGTCTTACAGTAATAAATATAAGGTATTGGAATCTATCACATACTTCCGTCGTGACCGTAGAGAGCAACTGGATTATCAATGACCCTCTTTTGCTTGTTTTGTGCTTGTTTGCGCTGCAAATTGGCGTAGTGTGGAATCTGTGTGTATAGTTGAATGCACCAGGAGGGGAGATTGAATGGACGGTTTCCGTATAAGCGAATGATAAATTAACACAAATAAACATTACAAACTTTGACTACCATAGATATTGATGATTTTAAAGAAAACTACCCACAAAGAAATTACAAACGTTGACTACCATAGATATCTATGATTTCAAAGAAAACTACCCGAGCTAAATAGGATACACTTCCACTGAGAGTAACAGGTCTTGTGGTTGTCCTGGATCACCACAATTTACACAGCCTCCGCTGTAGCTACCTTCTTTTGAAGTATTTAACCATCGCCAAGGTAAAATGCAGCACTGCATTTCTCACATTTCCTGTCTCTTTGACATAAATTACTGTAGAACCCTGATACTCTCTAAGCGCTTTGCTCGTATATGCTGAATACTGAACACAAATTAACAATGTTTTTAAAGTGTATGACAATGATTGCGTCAATCGGACATGTTTTGATGGATGAACTTTTTTTGTTGAACAACAATGAGTTTTGCGCACAATCGCAATTGATATTCGCTATAATTTATTTGGCTACCACACATGCAAAACCAGTATACAAAGACGATACTGGCATCATTTAGCCGCTGGTGTTACTAGTGACAATTGATTCCTTGACAAGAATTAAAGCGGTTCGCAGACGATTACCATAACCAATAAGACTTACATCCATTTGATTTGTTGGTTGGTAATTATTTCTGATGTGCATGAATAGACCTATGATATTACAACGATGTGTTAGCCGTCAAGAGACATACTGCCTGACTTCCTGGCCCATTCTTCAACGATTTAAAAAAACTGACACCGACAAGTGTTGTATGTTTCCGGTAAATTGGGGTACAAAACTTCCACCGAATTTCTCGAGTGACCCTTTGCGTTACACTATCCAGATGTAACGAACTATGCTCAACGGGAAGTAAATTGTTATACCGCAGCTGATTCAATGTACAAGAACATTGTATCTAAGCAGCTAAACATAGATGCACACCAGATACGAAGTGGATCCCATGATGATGTAGATACACCTCGAAATATGAATCGCACTCTAACTGTTGGCCTGCAGGACTGATCTTTGCAGTAGTAACCTGACATGTTGCACATCCAATGACCTTCGATAGGTAACAAAGTCACAAACACAGGGCGATCAGTAATTGAGCCTCTCCCAACAAACTCTCTAATGACATTGAGTGCTTGTCACATCGATGATACTTTTGCGCAGCGGTATCAGAAGACTATGTCACTTGGGTATCTTTGTATTACCCTCAGCATCGGTCTGACCAGTAGAGATCTTGCAACGATAACGGCTATGTTTATGGTGCAACATTTTATACACTTGTTCAAGAGCGTTGTGCTTTTACAACAGCGATTGTTCTTGGCTATTCGAAATAATTACATTGTTTCGATCGCGTATTCATGTAATCTGTTAACGACAAACAGACAATATTGAATGCTAGTCATATTCTATTTCGATTCAAATTATCTTTCTCGTTATGGTCTCCATATCAAAAATGTCAGTCATACAATTCATTCACAAGGGTTATCTTTCTCGTTTATATTCTTCAAATGGTCTCTCTAAGCGCATAACAATCGGTACAACAAGGGTCAACAAGGGTCAACAAGGGTCAACAAGGGTCAACAAGGGTCAACAAGAGACCAAGTCCTGATGAGTCTCAGACTCCGTCCGAGTTATTGAGAAATCTGAGCAGTTTATTCTATCATTCTAAACTTGGCATCATATCTTTTATTTAACGCCGTGATCCATATTATCTAAGACTTTTCAACGACATAATATAACCTAGGAATAACTTGGAATCACAATCCCTCTTGTGTCATCATTCAGATACGACAATAGTAACTGCTTGTCTCTTTAGAAAGTCATTATTTACTGCATAGCTGAAGCTCTATTAAGTGTCTACTGTGTGAAATCCATTCAATTCAAATTAGGTAGAATAACATGATATTATCAAAAATAGAATCACTCTCAGAGTACTAGCCGGAAGAGCTTATCCAGATGAATGTACACTGGCAGAACTTATATGATATTATTAAGACATGTAGCACAGCGCGTATCATTGGCGATTACTTATGAAGTAGAAATCAATTGCATTAAAGATGATTGTATTTGATCTATGGACCATCCTTTGAAAACTCCAACAACGCATTCCAATCATTAATTACAAAATGGTAATCATGCTGCGCGCTTATCTCAACACTGTATTCTATGGGGATTAATGCTGTGGTAAATATCCGCCGCCATTGATAGTGAGTACTCTGTTAAGAGAGACGCGATAAATGGATGTGCTAAAGGGTTAGTAATTTCATCACTTGTGAGATCAAAGGATAAGTTACTGTGGTTATCTTTTATTGTGTCATTTTTCAAGGCTGAAAGATTTTTGCTGCATGCAAAGGCAAATGCATCCAAGCTTTTGCTGATTGATAAAGGCCCTATTAGCTAGGCAATGATGCAGTAATCATTTGACACCGCTTTGGTGGATCATACAGTATAAAAATGGTTGCATCCCTGGTCGTAAACATAGAACATTGATAATGATTTCATCATACCTAAATAATTAGCCTCATAGTAAGCTGAAGTTGCAGTACATTATAATACATGCGAGCTATTTAAACAATAAGGTGTACCAATGTAGTATTTTTATCTGAAATAATACAATCGGAAACAGGGGCTGAGAGTATGTATATAACAGTACCAACATGCGCATATCCGGTGGTTGAAGGCAGTGCATTGTGACATGCCTTTGCATTTACGCCATTTGAACGCCGGGAGAAACTATCCAGCCATTCAGCAAATACTTATAGCAACTACAATATTGTATTTCATTCCTTTGAAATGAATAGCCACCAATGATGCTCCTTATGACAAACACGTTGAACGCTTCTTGTACACCTGGGATTCAACTAGCATTTTCCATTAAGATACTGCATCCAACCAAAGTGACAAGAAACCTAACAAAGTATAATTCTCTTGGAGTGGGGGATTGTTTGGACACCATATTGCTGATCAAAGCCATCATGTGCATCCTGAGTGTGTTATTGATGTATTATGGATATTTAAGGGCGGAATAATATGACCAAGTAGTTATTGTCTAGTGCCTTAACGACGACAAGCGCGCATTTTATGTGAGGTACCGCAGAATAAGGTGACTATCTACTCTGGGATATTAAACCGAACATGCATGAAACTAATCGTAGCAACTTGCTGCAAAAACAGCGCAATGAAACCATCCCGAAAACTCTTTTGCTTCCATTTTCGATTATTTTTGCATATAGATATGTTGGTGCAGAAGGCACCGAGAATTCTCTTGATGCCTTCTCAAATTAATGGGCAATGTTAGCCGAGACGATCGAAAGCAATTTTGTACTTTATTTTTGTGATTAGATTGAACACATAAAGCATTTTCTGTGCTTTGCACCTAGTATAACTAGAAACATCAAATTTGCTACGCATCATTCTCCACGATTTATTCCGAAACGTTACATGTGCATCAATAAAACATACTTTTGAGGGTTATGCAACAGTGTATGACGCAATACAAACAGCGGCCAAATTCAAGTAGCCTTCATATCGACACTCAAAACACATCACACAAGAGAAACCTATGCCGCCTAAGATATTATGCATGGCGACGAAGCCATTTTAATGATGTCATAGACGTTGCTCTTTCTAAATCTTTTTGCCTAAAAAATTATTGTCTTTGGGTTCGATTTCGGCAGCAAAGCTATCTTAAAACTTCAACGTAGACTACATTGTTGCGCATAAATATAAGATAAGGTAGATTACAAAGAAATGTGGCAGAATATGTTTAAAACACTCCCTTGACGATACAAAGTATATATAGACTATGAAAGTCCAATAGACCTGCTGCAATCAATAAATCATTAATGAAGAATGGTGATCAAACCCAATAGGATGGGCATACAGCTACAGTCCGATCCTTACAACATTATCTGATAACTAACGATGATAACAGATATAAGCATATATTTCGCGTACTTTACCTGCGCTTTCATCTTTCATTCAGTCTTCCGTAATTGTGTTTTTTTCCTTCCTAAATATAACTTGTGGTAACGTCTTTGGGGTGGCCTCTAGTTGTTAATAACCTTTTCACAACTGAGTGAACATTAACTTCCAGAAATTATCGTCTATGTATAAAGTCAGCCACATTAAAAAAGAAAACAATATACCAGTTTATTTAAAAGTGATGGAATACAAGGTGTGAGTATAAATGGCTGTGCTGAGTTAATGTGTGAGTATTGCAGATAGCCAATGCGATAAAAGAGCTGTATTTATAAGCATCTTTGTGCTCACATGACAAGCTGGCCAAGCGCACACATGACAACCTTCTTCACATTGCGCCTGAGTGTTATCTTACTAATTTAATAAGCGATTCGAAAGCGGCACATATCGAATACCGTACGTAAGGATAGAATGGAGTGCGCTTGACCACACTGAGCTAATGATCGAGGAGTGAGTCCCCCGCTATATAGTCCCATCTCCCTGCAGGCCGTGAAAGGCGATTCGTTAAATCCTAACTCGATTTAACGTGGTCTCTTGTATTTCCCGATGACGTGAACCCAAGGTAATTGATCCTACCCTGAGTGTGATCTTTAAGTGTCATTTAATTCAGCCGCCACATGGCCAAAGTGCAACAAAATGCAGTGAATCTTGACAGCTGACGCAATTTTCGGCTAAGTTGATAAATGTGTTGAGGCCTGGAACAGTTGTGCTAGTGATAATGTTATCGTCGGTATAACAAAATACTTTAAACGGTTAGTGATTTTTATCTCACCCATAGTGCGGGAAAGCTCAGAGGTCATATCTTGGTGAGCAATGTCAAAAACATAGACGAGGAAAGTGCCATGAGACTCCAAAGAACAAGCGAAGAAGGGAGTGCCCCTATGGACGGAATAAGAAGCGACAATATGCGCCAGTGAAATGGCCATATTGGGCTTCCTCCCTGGAATAAGTTATTACGGAATAAACGCGTAGCCTATTATAATACTTTCATCGTCAACAGAGCATTAACATACAGATAGATTAACATCTTCAGACGTGATGCAGTGTGGATGTGGTCGAGTTAGGTAACCCAAGACCCAAGACCTGTTCACGCATGGAGAGACTCGTCAATTTACACGGTTGAACCCTATACATCATGTGATACGGCATAAACTAATAATAGTTTAATATACGGCTTGTTTGGCAGAGGATCATTGGTATTGCATGAACAGTTGTCTAAAATGGCACATTGCAGCAGTGATGGAAACAGATTTTTGGACACGCACATGGTCTACATATGATGTCATGTTGCATTTCAAATATGTGTGATGTTCCCTTATTCAAAAGCAAAGTTGTTAACACACATGTCATCTTTGTTCATAAAACAGTACAGTATGCGCCTATGAGATGCCAGTTACGGACACGAGCTGCCATTGTGAGAGAGGGCGGCGACCGTATCATAGGCGGTTCTCCTTCATGATGGTCAATAGCGGCTTGAATGATATCCAGGTGTCCATATATAACTAGTTTGTGTGTTTTGATGAAGAGCTATAGCAAGGAAGATACACACCAAATATATTCATTTTAACAATACCATTCTGTATCATCTGAATGCCACTTATACGATCACTTTAAATTTTTATCAATTTGAATGCGATATAAGGAACACGCTTGTTTTATGTATTATCAGGGTTAAAGTTCAAGAAACAAGTTCCGTTGGCCCAACTCAGTCGTCGTGATATACGTAATAATATCGATTCATCGATGAATCCAACTGTGTGCTAATACACAAAATTATAAAATTCGTGTGCGTTTGTTGTCTCTTACGTTTCATTCAGCAAGGTTTATTTTAAACAACAATTGTTCAATCTGTGAGCAATGCAAGATTGGCCATGCATTGGAATTTCTTTGCGAATGCTTTAGGTGAATTTGTAGGTGAAGGAATTTTTGTTAGCGTGATCTTTGTTTGTTCATTGGCATTCGTATGGTGCTTCCCCAACATAGACAGAGTTTAAACAGTTTTGATACGATTGTATTAGCGTATCTGCTCTGCAATTGTGTGGTCCTACTTATCAATGGAGATACGGAGTTGATATTTGACTTATATCAACATATTACCCGAGATCACAACATCGACGATTGATGATTATTGAATTTATTTTATATGGTTCGGCCAGTGCATATAATAAAAGTCAGTCGTGATCGATATATTCGTTGGATCAAATCAATAGAACACTTAAATTTGCCATTGTTTTGGAGATATCATCAAGGCCTCTCATAGGTGGTAATTAACCGACGCAGATGATAATCTTAAGCGACAGCTATCGCCATCAATGCGCATTATACCCTGCTTTGATTTTTGCCTCGGCGAGATAGCCTAAGTCAAATTGCTTTTCGTATCTATTTTCACGGTAATTGACATCGCTTTGCCTACTGTCTTAATCGCCTCCTCGTGTGAGCTGCAAGCCTGTTAACCAGTTTTGTCTGAGGTTGTAGAACTTGCCGATCTAATGTTAATCCGATACTGATGCGTAAAGAACAGAACAGATATGTCCAATCATCGGTTGGCGTTTCTTATGTCCCTGTCTTAAAGAGATGATAAATAAAAAAGAGCATGCACCAATAGTATCAAATACGGTGGATGCAATGCAGCACTCACAACCACCCTCTGCCGCAGTTGCATTGCATGCAAATGTTTCACACAAGAGATTAGTTAATAAACATTACAAAGGATTGTGTTCAAATCTTCATTCACTTTGGCCGTAAATAAAGAGTTGCTAGCGCTATATTTAATAAATACCCACTTCATTGTAGAACTTGCGTATTGGGTAAATCTAATTTCGCATTTGTTTTTACACAAACAAAGTTTTTCCGCAGTCTACTTGACCGCATTAAATGAGGATTGTAATAATAAAGTAAAATGTCGTAACTAAATGCTTTTACATTTATTTGAAATATGAAGACACCTCGGCGGTAAACATTCGTTAGATTAGAAATCCCTGAGGTCCCCAACATTTTGTACCTAACAAAGAATACAATGCAGACTGAAGAAAAAACGAATATAGTAACTTATTGTGTGTTGCCGGTTGGTTCTTTTACGAAATTTGAATATATTCATGTAGATTATCAATCGTACTTGAAGCAATATGGATACAATATAACCAGCAATAGCACGGGAGGAATAAAATACTAAAATGCTAGTATTCGTTCAGTCGTCGTGTCATTTTCATAATCATAGAATACTTACAAGGCATTTGAATTGACATTTTGTGAAGAATGGACGACAGCTAAGGGGAAGAAGGGCGGTTATCAGGTTTCTCGTTGCATCGAGCGGAGGCTTGCCAGACACAGTTTGAAATTTTGGTGAAGATAGCAAATTGTAGAAATAATGACCAGAAGTAGCAAAATATTCCGACATCCTTAGATATAAAACAGACCATTGCAACCGCAACGATGAAAGCAAACACGTAGGGCTTGTTTACGTATAACATTACCAAAGCAGGTTTACAGTTCACACCCGCTATGCAAAAAAGAAGAGAAGTTATATATATAGAGGCGCGTGAACTTCTTGTACTTAGTGATCCCTTTTTGGAGCAGAGAAATATCATGCTATCAACCCGGCCTCTTTGAGCTGATTGCATAAATGCCCAAGTTTCTAATAACGTTGTCAAGTCAGCTCCCCACATCTGATCAGACAGGCAAAAACGCATAGCTCTCAGACCATGCAAGAGCTACGCCTTGTGTCACGTTTGAAGTAGTGGACGAAAGGCTCTGACTCTGTGTTGGTGGATTCCGTGGGTGTTGCCACCTAGAACAAATATGAATAGTGATTTTCCCTTAATTGCAAAAGAACTCTTACTTTTACAAAAACACCAGAACCAAATAACTACGACTGCAAGAAGGATGCAGTCATGGTAGCAGAATTTCCTTATCCAATACTTTTCCAATGGCTTATATGAAACAAAACATTAGGACAACAACGTTCACTAATAGATTTATAGAAGTCAAATTGGGGTATTGAGTTGATTTTGTCAAAGTATACACCGACTGTAAGTCGTTATTGCGAAGCAATAAAAGCAGTGTCAGGTATATCACAAATATATATTTTGCGTAATCAATCAGTTTATTTCAAAATGCATGTGCGTCCGTATGTGTTGAATCAATAGATAGAATTTTGTGAAATCAAACGTATCATGCATCGACCAAATATCACCAAAGATGGCTATATGTCGTTGCACCATATGTCCTGTTTGTACCATTTGTGTGTTTAAGTCAGCTAGTTGCATCATGAAGACGCTGACCGTACAATGTTACATCGGTGGTCTCTCTGTGGAATTAATGAAAACAAAACATTTAACATAGCAAACTAGTGCCGTGTAACATTGATTCCAAAATGCGAATCAACTGCTAATCAAAACACCAAACTTTCACACTACATTATCTCCCTCTATGGCTAAGATCCTGGAGACATTAGCTCACTTTAAATTATTACGAGTCATTACTGATTACTAGCTTTTTGATAAAAAGACAAAAATGCTAAACTTATTTATCTTATTGATGGCCAACTCTTTGGCCCCTGTGCCATACTAAGTGAATCATACATGAATTAATCCTATGCAATTGCGATAGCGTTATTTACAGAGAGCTAAGAGCGTGGAGACTGATACAGATATATTGACGTGGTTATACTTTCCGCAATCACATTGGCAAACTAATTGCTAATAGCACTACAAATTCCACTGTTTGTGCACTATGGCGACAATTAATCAGCAACCTGCATGTGTACAGAAGGAGCAGAAAAGTTTTATTAAAAGTGATTTAGCATCTCAAAGTGTAGGCTGCATTTGGCTTGAGTTTGCAAAAGTGAAGGATATGGAAGCAGACAGCAAGTATACCCAGGTCGTGCGAAGCGGTGTCGAAAGAGTCAGGCAACACTTAAATCAACAACAGTTCATTTCAACAGGATGCTTTACCACGACAACTAAGGTCACCACTTTTAATTTCGTGATTACGCCCTCTTCAGCTTGAATGCTACGCTAATATGGAATAATGTCCGTCGATTTAACAAAGCAATCATGATAAACGACAGACCTCATTCCGACGTGCAATTCGTCGTGCTACGCTTCAATATTCAGGCAACAAGTCGTCCCCTGAACACTTCCCAGGATAGTGAGCTGTCCACTTAAACCATACAAGACCTGCGCGTGTCGCTAAGAATTCCGTGTAGAATCCTAAATTAATTACCTAAATGTCTTGATCAATAGAGACCCGTATTTGAAATAATAGACACCATACATGATGCTAACAAGGAGGGCATGCAAGGTACATATCCGATGAATGTTAACATTAAAGTTAACTTTCCCTGTGGTAGCATTCAAAGCCTTAGTATGCATTATGTGCTTGAATACACACCACAAATATAAAACCATGTCATATACACACAGAAGCGCCATGAGTATTCATATAATTAACTGTCTATACAAATAGTGCCTCTCGGATTGCACATTGCATAGTTGCAATAGCCATGTACCAATCATCTTGCTGTCATCTAAGGATATTGTGGCGTTATCCCAAATCTAGATGATAAACACGCATTCCTTCTTTTATTAATTAGCGTAGCAATATTTGGTCGCCAGTATTGCTTAAGGTTGCGGTGGTTGTGTTGTTGGTAGCCTTCGTTGTTAGTACAGAAATAAACGTCACAGTTACTGGCCTAAATTGTAAAACACTACATGCGAATACAAGTAACTTTGTTGCATCTGTTGGTTTTCCAGTGTATCTCTTACGTGTCCTGGCAATGGGTCTAACAATGAAACCTACCGCATCCGACGTTTATAATCCTGGCCAAGACATAGATAAAGGATACTCTTGTGTTGTATGAGTTCGAAAGACTTATAAATGACGAAAACATAGTATGTATCATTATTTTCTATTGAATGATATATGTGAAAACATTGTAATTCAAAATGTTTCACATGAGATATCACATAGTGGCCAGCATTATCACACATTTTTACATCCCGCATTTTTACATTTCGCAAGAGGTTTGTCGACTCAGCAGTGATAGAAAAGGTATCGAAGCTCCTTATCAATTACGCCTTCTATAGAGTACGATCAAAATGAATTTGATAGCAACAAATATAGATTCGATCGTTACCACATTGAATTAAAATGTGATCAATAGAATCATAGCGTGCGTGATTGGACCGACTACCATATGAGGCCATCGTTTTAATTCAAAATGAGCTAAGGGTTAAGTGTCTACAGTGGGTTTCTCTCTTGCTTTGAGGAACATCTTAGTTGGCATTCATGTCGGTTTAATATATTCTAACTCGGCCTGGTTAATATTTGTCCAATCAGCTTCGTGAGTTATTTGACGGACGCGTTCTGTATCAATAGCACCTACAGCGTCTCACAAGTACTGTAATGGTTCTTTGTTCGTTCGTCCCAGAGTGCTGTGGTGTCTAATTGTAGGGTACAGTTAGATACTATCTATTATAGATTGGGAATATCTGTTAAAGGGCGGGTTTATGGATCCCAGATTGAGCGAGCATTGTAGAAGGTGACATATATGTCTATCTTAAATCGAGGTTAGCATCAACGGTGGTTTTTGAGTTAATACAAATTAAGCATCATTCACTAGGTCACTAGGGCGATTTAGCAGCTAGAGTAACAGGTCCGTAAGCACATTTCGTTTGCCCACAATTTCCTTCTCATATACATGCGTGTATAGTGGTGAACATCCGCGAGAAAACGGGCTATTCCGCCGCCCAATTGTAAGCAGCGTGGTGGAGATTTGGCATTGCGCCTCTCAAAATCAAATGGAAGATTTTTGAGCGTTGTCGCCTCGACCAATCGGAATACTCAATGTATTCAATATCTACAGCCAGACGCCGAGCACCAAGACGTTGGGTCAAAAGTATCATGTGCTTTTGTTGATTTCATTGCAAAGTTACTTGACGACAGGCGTGTGTTAAACTTACTAGCATGCTCGACAATCAGCTAGTCGGAGTGAACCCTTTTCGCGTTGCTATAAACTTTTTGATACAGGACCGCAAGGATAAACAATTTTATTACGCTCAAATTTTTACACGTCATGTGTGTTTGCATCAGAAAGCAAATTCTGGAAGTTCATTGCGGCTGCCACATTTAATGTCGGTAAGTAGAACATCAATTCATAATTCACTTTCACCGCATAGTTGCTGGTTTGACACTTACATTAAAGCAAGAATGTTTTGGAGAGCTTTCTTGGTCCCATTGGGTTGCTGTATTCGAGTAATCATGTTGAGGGGTTTCGCTGAAATAAAAGTGAAAAGAATGTCGTTTGCGTTTATAATGATCGAGTGGCATAAATACAGTTCGTTCAGTTGATTGGTCTATACCCCATCAGACAGTCGTCCATCAATCCGATGCCCACATATAAATTGTTCCGAATATCAGCAAATATGATTTGTGAGCATGTTGACATCTTTGTCCTATGATTGATTTTCAAAAGAACCGCTGTTTTTACGCTTTGCCATTTGAACACCATGAAACTGGTCTAGTTGATACTTTCAGATATATAACTCTTGTATGTCATGGGAATTTATCTTGCATATGCATGACCAACCTAGTCACATATTCACAAATGGTAATTTATGTCATTCTATCAATCGCATCCCCCTCCCAAACCCAAAACCCGTGCGCACTTGACCTAGTTTAGCTACCGTAAGGTATGCTACCAACAAACTTTTGCTTCTGTAAATGTTAATTTTACCCTTGATGATGTCTTCCGTTACTAAGACGGCACTGTATTAAACGGATGATGCAAAAGATTATGTAATGGGAAGAGATAGTGTAAAAAATATACACATTGGTTTAAACGACTCTCCTGCAACTTGGTCCTTACACATTGGTCAATGGTGCTAAATTGCTTTAACAATTTTGTATCCAATGATTATAATTTTGTGATGACGGTGAACATGCAATACAAAGTCAGCACACATGCCTGAGGTTAAATTCAATTCGGCAAGTGACCTCCGTATTCTGAGGCACAAATAGCGGCGATGATCATCCGGAAAGAAAGCAAACATATTGAACACAGTAATTAAGAGTTTATGTGTCTGTTGGACTAATACCAGCCTATTGCAAGATCAACCATCAGTATTCACCAAACAAAGATTATTGTCTGGGTTGTGTGTGTTCTGTTGTGTCTTGTGCACGCAGAGCAATATTCTATAGCACAGAGGCAAAAACCCGCAAGAAGCAGAACCTGCGTTGTTTTATTACATATAATCATCTGGCTAGACTACAGGTTAATCACGAGTTAAGATCTATATCTTCCCTTTAGCGTCCGCTGACGTTTTCTCTCCAATCGTGTTTGTCAAATGCTGATCTGTTTCATACATTCAAGCATCTGTGGTCATGTAACGACGGCAGCGTCGAAAGTAAGCCAATAACATCGGATTGACACTACACAAGGATAAGGCAGTCACTTATCGTTTCAGTGTGGTTTGTTCATTGCCCAAGTGCCCATTATATACAAGCAAAATAAGAGAATCGGCATTGCAAATACTCAGCTACCTTCGTCAAACTTAAGGTGAACCGTAAACTTATATTTACATACCCATTGCTGCATTCAGAAATCACAATATCATGCGTTCCATTTACAAAACATAGGGTGCTTGCAAAGAACAAAAGTACAATTTCGAAATTCCGTAATGAATGAATGAATTAATGTGATATGACGTTTACAACAGTCATCATCAAATAATAGGCGATAAATAAATCTAAAGCAAATATAATCGACTTTCTCGTGGCTTATTCCTTCAGTAGAAGGCAAATTCATGCTGTAGATGGTACACTTGCCCAATTTTCCATGTGATTCCCAATCCTGTTTGGTTTCATAAAAGGGCAATTAATGGCTTAAATATAAATTTTCGGGATCTTATAGAACGCGATTCTCTTATCAATAACTTACAGTTCAATTCGATCCAACTCGTAGTAACGAGCAGTAAGCAAACACAAAAAAACACATTATAGAACTTCCCGACCACAAGCCGAAGATTAATGAAGGCACTGTGACGTCATATGTCACCAGAAGATGTTGCCACGGACGCCGTTTCCATTTGCGAGCTAGCTGTCACACTAACTTATCTCTATTTATAGACATTAATCAGCGTTTTTGACCCATGGATTCTTGAAAATCTGTGAGTATACTCATCCTTACATTTCCCATATGGAAGTCGAGTTAGAAAGTGTGAAAATTGTTGCAGCGGTGGAATACTGCCTTTCAAAGACGTTTCATCTATGGTTGAATATCTGGAAAGGGGGTATTACGCCAAAATCCTCCTTGGTAGACAATGAAGTCATTTACATATCGATAGCCTATCGGTAGTGATCAGTGTGGGGCGGTTCAAGTTTTATAAGGTTGTTCCACATATAACGAATTGATTCGTCTCGTCAGGCTGCATTATGTAGATGTATGCTTGCATGGCAGTAGCTTGCGTTTGCCCTAGACAATCATTGGGCGATACCCAGTGCTCAGCCCTGGCCTACTGTCACATTTGCTTCATGTGAATTTACCCTTACGTCTTCCAGTCTGTATCCTCATGGTGCGAATATGTGCAATTATACCCATCGAACAGGACTATGCAGGATACGTAGAGGGAATGAACAACACTCAGCTAGTCCTACCCTGCTCAAGAATTCCATTGCAGAACTCCGGACCAATGAACCAGGAGCACTTGCTGAAATGAATGACTACCCTGACAAGGAGGAGGCTAGAGGCAGCATATGGAGAGGTTTCTTCATTAGATGAGTTATTTAGTAATGTCTCTAAAGGTGATAGTGATAGTGGTGGTGATGGAGTTGATGGTGTAGGTAGAAGCATTATATTGGTGGTGGTGCACAAGGACGTAACTATTCCTTACCATCATGATAACAAAATATATGGTAAATTTTGGGGTTGAAATTCACTTTCAACCTCAAAGGTCATTTGAAACTGGTAACGTTTGATGACGAACAGACATTTGAGTTTAAGATGCTATCGCGGAAATGGTATCATCGTGCATAGCACACAGTGGGATTGGAACTTGTAACATTTGGGAAACTAGACAAACACCTAGTCGGCTAGAACACAGCTGCGGGCACATCATTTTAAACATCATTGCCGCCACGAAATGACCTCTGATGTTGAAAGTAATGTTAAACAACAATATTAACCATTTTTATTTTCAAATCATCCAGCATGTGTATGACTTGAAGTCTTTATTTGAATGTTAAATGCGTCTAAGGTGAGCTGAGCTAATCTCTGGTGAAACTTAACAACTATTTGCTTCCTCTCGGTGGTTTGCTGAGAAATAATCTTGTAAATATATGTTTGGTCTGGCGTGTATATTTTGCCATTTCCATTATCACAGACAGGCGAATAAGAACCGGACACTTGTATAATGTGCCCACGATATTCATTGTGATGATTGCTGTGCAATGACACAGAATGGATAAAATATCCTGCAAAACAATTGAATGACTGTTAACATACCGTTATTTGAGTGATACAACATATATTGTACGTGATACAGGATACACAAAAAAGATGCATATGTCCTGAAGGTATGTCATGATTGTGGAATTGATGCTTCCTATCATTTAATGCAAATGGTATATTAAATTGCGTGGACAGAACATAACAGAATTTTGTTGCTGGTTGTCATCAGTGTGTAGTATCATCTATAGGATCTAATATTTTTTCAGTAATGCTTAACGTCAATAACAGAAAAATACACAGTTTGAAGCCAACATCAACTGATTCGTCCTTGGGAAAAACTTTTCTTATTTTTTATTACACCACAAGCTGACAGTGGCACTCTGTGATGTCTGTCTAGTAATCCCCAGCACACACTGTACCAACTGCCGACATGCCGTGAATCGGAATAACGTGCAATTTAAAGAGATCTTTACAACTTTTCATTCAGTACATGAATATTTTTCATCCGGTATCATCTGAACCAGACCTCTTTTAAAAATACTCATTCATTCTTGTACCCCTAGCACTAAGCACTTTATGCTTTTGTCCGGGGACACAGGCTCCCAGAGACAAATCCTGTAATACAGGCCATACCAATAGATTTTACTTTCTCGAGAACTTATAGAATCTCCTGACCGCATTTACTCTCTGCTTCTGTAAGCCCCACATGAGCCACATGAGCACCTAGTACAGGGCAAAATTACAGTGAGTGGCTAGTTTTGGAGCAAAAACAAATTAAATTGACATAAAACATGAATAAAAATAAAAATAAACATATCTGCAAATGGTTGGAAATTGTGCCATGACCAATTGATGTTACCAGTCGGCTCAAGTCTTCTATTTGAGGAGAATTTGCTGGCCTTGTCTTAGCTGGAGGCACAAACCTGTATGGATGTATGCTTCCACAGGCTCATTGTCCCTCTTCTTGGTGAAAAGAACACTCACTGTTGTAATCCTGTTCATAGCTTCCGGAGTTGTCAGTATATGAGGAAACTGAGGCGCTCCTTTGACATATAATAAGAGCAACGTATGATGGCTGTTATGCAATGTACTTTGATAATAGATTCAAAAAGAAAAAAATCCAAGAGATTGTGACAGGGAACGGCTTTGTGATGCACGTCAATAGTTAATGTTATAAATCAGCATTCTGTCAATGACATTTGACAGTCGCTTTATACTTCTAATGCATATCTAATTAGCATCATCTCACGTTCGAGGTATGTGCTGACATTATCGGATATCATGATTCAACATTGTACAACCGTCCTTGCCTCAACGGTTGATTAGTTCACGCAACGTTTGATAGCGGTGAACACCGTCATGGTTAATTAGTGCATTGAGTATTAGGTACTGTAACGAAATGTACGATAATGACTTGCATGACCAATGCTTGGTTGATAGTGCAGAGGAAATTAGGCAATCCAATGTTTAGCTCGCTTGATCACGAGTTTATTAAATCCTATTAATAAGGCAGATATTGTACATGTACGTTTGATGCACGCAATAATAAGCTCTGTATGATGCATTGACAGGTCAATCGCTTGGATTTCATCAGTTTGAAGTTCATAGGTTATTAGTATTCTGCGGAAAGATAACACTGAAATGATGGTGAATAGCAAGTAGAAGGTTATTATATATTAAGCGAGGCAGTTCTGAGATTTGGAATTATTTAGAGTTAAAACTTAAGTTTAATTAAAGATATCAATTTAATGAACATTGGACAATTAATAAGAGATATATGACTTCATCTGTGCTTAATAGTTCAAGAACCATTAATATTATGCAAGCATTTAGCACTAGTTTCATGGAAGGTTGAAAACGCTTTATTCTCGTCAAGAATTATCAGGACAATATATCAGAAAGTTTTATTGTGCATCTTTGTACACTACCAGCACGATATGGGTGGTAAAATATTGCATTTGAGGTTTAACTTGCGTTTTTTGGTAATTGATTGAGAGTGGTCTCATTGAGATTTGAACAGAATCGCTAATATGTTTTTCGTAAATAAGTCGTTATGGTTACTTTAAGTACAAAACCTACTTGCTATAGGATGTTTCCATGGAATTATCTTAAAATCTAACCCTAGTGACTTTTGCAACCTAAACCTATTTCATCTGAAATAACTATTCAACTTTGCATATAATCGCCCGATTACAATTGCGGTATCCGCATACGGTATGTTGGTTGACTTCATCGACGCTTCGCTTGCCAGACTCGAAGGCAACAACTATCTTAATATACTCAGACATACAGGTTTATCGCCACACTGACATCCGGATTGAATCATCAGTCATTGTCATAATGTTCTATTCTATTTACCACTTTCACTTGCAGATGCATGTTCTTTAGTTCTCATGAGAGCCCATTGTATGTTATTTACACACATAGTCCATTGTAAGCTCGTCATGCTCACTGAGTGTGAGGAGTTTAAAAAATCATATGCATTGACTTTTGAAGACTACTCATGCAACATGTGCATTCAGACTGAAAAAATATGTGTCCGTAGAGGTAGAAGGGAAGGGAGACCTGGAACGTAGATACATAGGTTGTCAAGTTAGATGTTAAAAGTTTCCATAAACATGCTAGCTGTATTTGCAGCTCGGCTGTTATAGATCTCACATGAAAAAATAGCAAGAGACTACTGCTTTGAGTAGAGCATGTCATCAATGTAAAGAACCTGACATTATAAACCTTAACACTGTTGTCACTACATATAGGGACGGATCAATATTAGGCCGGACAAAACCGCAAGTTGTAAGCCTCAGTGTACTAGCTGTCACGCAACCAACAGGGTACACGTTCTACTTTCTTAATTGGTTGGTACCTTTACACCAATTCAAAGTTATTTTAATGTTTAAAGTCATTCATATACACTCAGGGTAACAGGTTACACGTTCGGCAGGTACAATAGCAAAACTAAAAATGAAGACTGACGCGACAGCACGTTTATATTGACCCCACGATTCGATTGAGCCAGTGGTTCGGAGGCATCCCTTTATGGAATGGGACCGATATTTCTCGTAGTTATTCGAGTCGTCTAAAACCAATAACGTGTTCACACTTTGCAATTAAACCCACAACCTTTGGAAAGGCGATGTTGATAACCGCCTTACCCCGTTTTGTATCAAATCATCAAACATCTGTCGATATGTAACTACCAATCTTCAACTTTTATCGCCACTAGTTATTATTGATACACTTCAAATAAGTCATGGCTCATTGGCTAAGCAAGTTTTGTAAGCATTGTAAGCCCACCTTAAACTGATTGAAGTTCCAGAAAGAAACAAATTTCAAAGACCGAATTTCTTGTATGAAACTCAAATACATGCTGCATGGATAGCTAGTTGTCTCTGCTAAACTCATGTTCATGATATTGTTTAACAAAACGAAATGCAATTCGCAAATATGTCTCTCAAACTGATTCTGTATTCACCGACTCCAAGATTGGTTAAGTTTACCGCCCGCCAAGGTGAATATACATATACACATATATATATATATATATATATATAAATATAATATATATATATATATATATATATATATAATTATATATATATATATATATATATATATATATATATATATATATATATATATAAGTATATATAAATATGTATGAATATAATTAAAATATATATTAATATATATGTATGCATATAAATATATGAATATATTTATTATATACATATATCAATTTGTGCAAATCTATCCGTATTTATGTACGTATATATTAATGTGTATATATATACATATTAGCATTGTATTTATTCATAAGTAAACATATATACATATATATTTATGCATGTATAAAAATGTGAATTAATTTATGTCTATATATATGCTTATATATATATATATATGTATATATGTATATGCATATATATATATATATATATATATATATATATATATATATATATATATATATATATATATATATATATATATATATATATATATACTTTAATATGTTTTTATTTATATACATTTATATAAATATGCATTCATTTACATACATACACAAAGATATATGTATATATATATTTACTTATCTATAAATATATATGTGGATATATAAACATAAATATTTATATATATATATACAAATTGATATATACATATATATATATATGCATATATATATATATTTATCGACATATATGTATTTATATAAATATGAATATATATATATATTCATATTTATCTATATGTATATATATACAGATTAATATATATCAATATGTCTTCATTTATTTACATACGTATATATATATTAATATGCATTTATTTATATACATACATAAAGATATATGTGTTAATATATTTGCTTATATATAAATATATATGTAAATATATATATATTAATATATATATATACAAAATGATATATATATATATATAATACGATTAGATTTTTATATATATGTATATATTTACACATATATATATATATAATATTCATTCATTTAAATACAAACATATAAATGTATATATATATCTACTTGTATGTAAATATGAATATTTATATATAATAATATATATATACAATTTGATATATATTCGTTTAAATACGGATAGATATTTATAAATTTATATATATATATATTTTCATTGATACGTATATATGTTAATATATCTATATATAAATATAAATACATATATATATATATATATATTTATATATATACATATATATATATATCAATATCGAATATATATATATGTATATATATATATGTATGCATCCATATGTGCATATATATATATGTAAATTGTTTTGCATTTATGTTATTTATCGTATATTTCTTGAAGCAAAATGGCATTCTGAATAATTGGGTTTTTTTTGCACTGTTCAAATATTGTGCATCGATGGGTGGAACGACTTTGAATTAGTTTTGGAACGCGACATATATTTACCTACTGCAAGGATTGAACGGCAATTGGTGGAAACCAAGCATCTTTTACGAAGTCTTAGTTCTCCTAAAAAAAAAGAAACACTGGCAACCTCAGCCCCTACATATGTTGCGCCTTGTTCTGTTAAGTCGTGTCGCCTCACAACTAGAGAAAAGAATGTGGCATAAACTAAATAAGGCCACGATTTGTTTTTAAATATTGTTTCAAGCTTGAAGGCTATTCAACTCCAAACTACCGCGTTTTATATCAACAGATTGTTGACAGCGCAGTGCCTTAAATTAATTGTTTGTCCAAAATTACATTTGGAAGGGAGTAAAAGTCGTTGAGAGATCGTTTGTAAAATATCCAGAATTATTTATAATTAAAAAACGGTTTGTTAATAGAACCCTTTGATATTGATGCAGATATCACGATGACTCGCCAAATCTGAGCCTCAAATCACGGTATGTGCAGGGCAGTTATTTGTCTGTGCTGTGTTTGACAATGATGCCGCGATGCATGCTCCGATCTCTCATGTGTCCCTGGCCTGTTGTGGGCAGGGGTGCACAATTGTTATCTGTGCCAATTGTCTGCTAATCGTAAAACATGGTGCACTTGTGCGACATCAGACGTTACGCAAAGTGTGTTGTGTGATGTAGTGTGTACACCTTACTGTCTTGGCAGCAGTTACCAACTGCTCGAAATCAACAAGCTCGTGGTTATGCTAATTATTTGGTACAATGTTGTTCTACAAACTACTTTAATTGGCTTAAGCAACGACAAAAGCTTGGCCACATTGTCCAATAACTTCAATGGACTTCATTCTACACCGTGTTCCTCATTACACGATGAGCAAGTGCCACACCATCCTTAAACTTCCACAAACTCATAGCCCTGAAGTCAGTCAAAATGATAACAAATCATAGTAAGCAAGCTCCACACTGCAGCTTCACTCAACGTGACTGAATGTGATTTGAAAATCAGAATGAATGTAATTAGAAAATCAGTTTTATACTTCACTTGGGACAATGTCAGCTTCCGTACAGAGATATGCAAATCAGTGTTATTTGCTTATATATTCGCCAGCAGTTGGCAGTTGTGATGGGGTTATTTCGCTTACCTTCCATGCATGTTGTATGTGTCAATCATTACAGCATAGTCATCCCCGAACGTGTATACTTCGACACACTCGACCGCGTATTCTTTACCTCCGTCCGCTTTAATGTCATCTCGCAGACGGGCCGCTATTTCTATATAATCACCGACAATATCTTATCGGAATAAAGATGCTCAAAATATGTACCACAACCCTTGACAAATGATAACAATACATATGTGCTAAAAATTAAAGAAATAATGCATATTGTGACATGATGACACTAACTATCATGTCCCACTACAGTTGTCTGGCCGTTATCCATCCATACAGCATCCTCAGTAAAGATCTTCTCATCATCGTCTATGTCGTCTTCATTGTAATACTTCACCCAATTATCAAGCTGCTCTTCAATCTTTAGGGCGAGATCTGTTGATAAGCAGAAACGTAAAAACATATATATCGTCCTCAGTGTCATACATATGATTTGCACCACAACAGTAAGTGGCAATTGACAGTGGCTAGTGGTGAGTGGTATATTCGTTGCATCGCCGATGAATTTGTCTGAGTTTTAAACACATAAATCGCTAGAACCAAACAATATCTCTACGTAGGTGGCCAAAAATGTGTACATCAACAAATGAGCTGAAAACAAATATTTCTAAGCGTTACTTTCCGCCCGGGAGGAGCAATCACAGAAAGAATCACATAAGAAAACGAACACATTAGGGGAATCTTGTAGGTTTTCTGCATGTCATTGCCACCTCTCGCGCTACCAGGCAATCCTAGTATTAGCAAGCCTTTATAAAGTAATTCAAAAATAATCCTTACCTGCGTTACCACAGACCTTGCCACAGGCCGAGCAGGAGGGCATAGCCAGAGCCATAAGCATTCCCGCACACAGAGCCTCGCTGAACATTATAGAGTTTGGTTTGAGTGTGGTTTTAAAAGATGATTAACACTTCACCGTTTCCTGTCGCGTTGTGGTGCTGTCGCAACGCATGCTGAGGTGTCACATACGTGCGCTTTATATACTTGTTTCTGCGCGTTCACGATATGCAAGCCATACCACAGCCAGCCCAAAATTAAAGTTCCAGGCTACACAAAGACGTCATAAATCGTAATAAAGAAGTGATGCTGAGTGCAGAGATGGGCGGGATCATGACACGGCTGGCGTTGACTGAATCCATAAATTGTCGGCAGCATGTGGCATTTATATAATGCTTTGTATTAACATTGCACATAAAAATAGCACAACAATTGAACCAAATACTACTGCGCTGGAAGCGGAGATGTTTACGAGGATATAACTCGCACACTGTTTTGTAGTTGTGCTACATTCGTACAGCGATAGAGATCCTCGAGTATAATCAGACTGAATGTTAAGTATATTTTCGCCTTTGTGTTTTGCCATTTTCACAGCGCTATCCATTTTACAGATTGAATTCGCTATATTGACCAATGCATACCTCCTCTAAATAGATGTTACGTGACCCTCGTATGTTTCTCGTGATACAGCAGTCAACTGTGATAAGTATCAAAACGTCGGGCCGACGCCGTAAAAGACCCTACGCCCGACGTCACCCATCCAAATCACTGTCTAAAGGAAAACGGGCCCCTTGATAGACGTAATTGTGTGACCTTGGCCCATTTGACCTCTATATGACCTACCCCAGATATGGATGTCAGGGGCGTAGCCAGGCTGGAAGGAATGTTACGCACAGACGGGGGAGATATCTACAGTTCCAGACAGTAAAGTCTCACCCCCCATAGCTTTTGACTTTGATACCATTTTTGGCCATATTTATATTTTCACTTTTCCAATTGATGTTACGCACGTGCGTAAGTGCGTATCGCTGGCTACGCCCCTGGATGTTAGTAGACCAACATGGATCACCTTATTCAGACAATGTTGGCCTAAGGCTTAAGCAAAACAAACAAGCAAACGGAGAGCTCTCTCTCTCTCTCTCTCTCTCTCTCTCTCTCTCTCTCTCTCTCTCTCTCTCTCTCTCTCTCTCTCTCTCTCTCTCTCTCTCTCTCTCTCTCTCTCCCTCCCTCCCTCTCATACATACATACATACATACATACATGATAATACTACATATGAAAAGTAAATGTCGAGTATAAGATGGCGGTAGGTGGTGCATTCTACAATATTGTTGAGGCATTTTCAAACGCGCTGGCTCCTTAGGATGTCATGTTTAGGGACTTGTTTGTCCACAGCTCGAAGGCCCCTCGTAGGTTGGCTTTCAGTGTAATTATCAAACAAACAATGGGAGTAATTCTTTTCTTCAAAGAAATTCGATGTCCATTTGGCAATTAGGCAAATACATCA
>CM067350.1:52587412-52604334 GCA_034190875.2 Urechis unicinctus | reverse complement strand
CGCTCAATGGCGGTACCCAGGGTACTGGACTTGTATGATTGCGGAAGGTATAAGAGAAGTTCACCGTATATGCTTTCTCAAATAATGTAGAGTAAGCCGATATTTAAAAATGAACGAATTACAGAATTTAGGAGAAAGCTGATTAGACTATCATCGAAACTCGTATTGGCAACTAATATAAAATATATTTCATGCATATTATTATATGCGAAACTAATTTGTTATTAAATCGATTTGGAATCATTGCTTATATCCTGACAAATACTACATATATGTAAATGCCACAGCCATACAATTTATGGAGCATTTAGCGGTATTCGCACACACCGCCGGCAAAGCGAAGACAATGTCCTCGTAACTATAACTATAAGAGCATGTGTTGTATGTAATGTTGTAGATGAAGCCGACTGAATGTGTAGTGGCCAGAATAATAATAATAACAATCATCTTTATTTCGTACAGCAGATGTAAAGAAGCAATATCATTAGCAATTACATCAAAAACACACACGAGAATGAGCAAGAAACAAATAAAACAGTTACGATAAACAATTTCATTCAACATAGCTTCATGTCGTGTGAGCGCCGATAATGAATCCTCATCTCTATTAGAAATAAGCTCACAATAAGCATGACTTTATTCTCATGTTCCGAATTACATAGTGGCATAATCTTATAGCTTGAGTCTTTAAGGCATTTACTATGCTGTAATAAGTAATAAGTATTTATGTTCAATGCATGCATTATTTTTCAAACATTATTGCTAATAATTGCTCCGCTGTGAAAACAACATCTCTTAACAAAGGGTACTTTAACATTGAAGTTATTCAGACACCGATGCAAGAAATTGACAAAGCCCAACATCGATGGATTTCTAATGGGCAATTTTCCCGAAATGAATGGGAAATACATGTCCTGAATTTCCATGTAGTTCGAGTACACCTCCTCCAAACACCAGCTGGTTAGATGTCAACCTCTTCGCCGACTCCAAAACAACTACTTCTAGTTCCCACGAAACAACAACAGAGAACGAATGTATAATACACGTACAGTATATCACAATCGACATTTCAGAGCAGGAATTATTCAATGCACTTACACCATAACAAGTCACCGCAGTTAGGCGCCTTGGCAAAATAAACCCTACTGAATCTATCTAATTAACATTTTGAATTGGCTACTCTTCCCCACAAGATGCTACACATGCAACAGATACATACTGCCCAAATAATACCAGCTGCTTTAACTGCGGTGACGGTCACTATTACTACCAATGTAAAACCACCATAAAAAAAGGTCCAAACTGCAGGGTAAACACAGTACCGCATATTAAGGTTGCAAATCATACAACAAAGCAAAGACAATAAATCAAATTAAAACAACTGAACATATTTAAATGCTCAGGCGGCCTGTCTTGTCCCTCCATCATCCCTCTACGTTCATCTTTGTCATCCCCAACCCTCTCTGCCATCCTTCCCGCCCCCCCCCCATTTTCCTACAAACGCAATCCCTTCCCCCTCACACTCATTCTCCTAAACCCACTTCGTCTTCAATACCTTGTCCCAAACCTCGAAGCCTCCCTCACACCTTTCCAAACCCTCTCCTCCTCCTACTTCTCCTAAACACCAATCCACTACCACCCTTTCTGCCCTAAAACACCAAATGTAGCAACACAGCCCTCCCCAGCTACCAAATTTTCGGACTTCGTTTAACTCTTCATTGCCATCATCTCTTCGCACCTCTCATCAGATTCCAAAGCGTAAACCCGCACGACAATTGCCTATGAACTTCGCTAAGTCACCAAGTCCGGTACAAATCCTAACTCGTGCTATTAACTATCATTATACTGTAACCAGCCAAATCTCATGATACGTCAATCAACCATCTTCAGTCTAAAAATGAAGATCACGTCCCATTGTCAAATTCTTTATGACTCAATGGCCAAGTTATTTACATTATCCCTGCTTATTTATCATCTCCTACCCCCCACTGTTTAATTTCCCTTCCCATTCCCAACCAAATCAACTTTCTGGACCCAGCTATCAATCTAAAGAACAAAATAGATCTGTTTAGTCATGGAATTGTCGAAGCCTTCAATATCTACTAGCTGAATTCATTCAATATCTACTTCACACTAATCCCAAAATACCAAACCAGAGCCAAAACTTCCAACCTCTCTACTCAAAACTTTTGTTATGAAACACAATCCAATCGTTTGAAAACATTAAAGTAACAGTAGATCGACACTCCCATATACCCAATCTCACCCACAAATATCCCCAATAAAAACATACCCATCTCCCCCCCATTGGCACCTTGTAAACCCAATTATCAACGCAGACTTAGCGAATAAAATTATTAAAGACATATATTCACCGACGGCTCAAAAAACAATATAAGTGCATATGCAATCGCAGCATTATCACATAAAAATAAAAAATCATCACACATACAACCACATCTTTCCATCTTCATAGCAGAAGTAATAGTTATTATAAATGCCCTACACGTATCTATCTAATCCAAATTTCTTAGTCCCATTATTCTATCTGTCTCCCTTTCAGTAATTACAGCCCTTCAAGGAAAAACTATAAACATATTTATACGAGAAATAAAATACATCTTCACTCTCCTTACCTTTCAAAATCCCCATACTTCTATAATTTGGATACAAGCTCATCGTGGTATAACAGGAAACGAAATTACCGATGCAGAATCCAAAATTTCTCAATCAAATATTGTTACTCAAGTTATTTCAATAGATTAAAACACGCATTACTCTTAAAAAAAAATAAATATGTTTTACATCTTGGCAAGAAGAGTGGTATAACACCACCTCTAGCCTAAAAATTATAAAACCATTGCAAATTATAAACCCATTATATTTGACAGTAACATTATCTTAGACTAAATTCTATTTTCTAGAGCACTAAAATCCGACTTTCTATATTGCAAAGCTAAACATAACCAAGTACAATACACTCATCCCAAGTGCTGCACCTGTCACATCCCCGAAACCACACATCTTTAAAATCTCAACAACCACCGCATCCCACTAATCAATAAATTAAAATTACACCAATATAATATAAATATCCACAATCTCCTTAAAAACGAAATAATAAAAAAAACAATCACTTCATTCATAACACACAACTTTTAATCCCCCAATATTATACTCCTCACTCATAAAGTCAGTCATATACATAACTCAGGCCCAGGAGTGGCCCCCAGTGTGAGAAACCTCCTTTATTTTGCACAATTGTACAATCTAGTTAGGTACACCTCATTTCATTTTCATTTTAGTGGTTTTTCTTCCCAAGTTTTATTTCAAACGAGACACACATCCTCCAATTACAAAACATCATTTCTAGATTTCCTCAATCATTACTGTATCTTTAAACTCCTCTTCTTAATGCCCAGGGGGCATTTTTACGCAATAAGAAGCCCAACAAAACACATTGATAGTGGCACATGACTCAAGTTGCCAAAACCATTTAAAATTTGAATAAACAACAACAACAACAACAACATTCCTGTTCACAGAAATTATTTAACGATATAGTAATCCTGGGACTAACCCGTGAAAAGTCTGGGTTCAAATCACCACCCATAATAACGAAATCAGATTCCGTATGAGATTTTATAGCAGCATTTGCTTGATCTAGAAGCACACTATATAAGTCAGTACCAGACATGCTGTTATCCTCTATCTTCGATTCTACAATAAAAGATTTTAGTCCCCTGCACTTCGCGTCCTCTCATTGTTCGCTGGGTAGAAATGACTCCCTTCACGGGCTATTTTCTTTTCCCTGACCCTGGCCTGGGTCGACGATGCCGAGCCTTTTGAAAGCCATCGCCATCACTGCCGCGAGAGAGGGCAAGTTGGGTTGACTTCAGCGGCGTATGACTTCAACTGGGTCCCCCTCTCACAGAGACTAATTGGGCATGCTTTGGCAGGGGCTGCTTTGGGTATCCTATGGACCTGTGGACTGATGGCGAATTTCGTAACCTTTCCTGAAACATCCAGTTTTTTAGGCCTCCTATGACATCCCCCAGTACTGCGTCCACCTCAGCTCGTGTGGGCGAATCGTACTAAGGTCGAGAGGATATCGCCATCCCATTAACTCTACAATGCTTCCTTTGCTTGTGGGATTACCTCCAAAGAGTAGAAATCGCGACACGCCTGGTATACCTTAGAGGCGGGGAGGTGTCCATACTGTACACAGTGTAGATGAAAAGTGAGTTCAGTGTCACTTCATCGATCCACTCACTCGCCATAATTACGCAGACGGATTAACAGTCTTCAAATCAATTAAGTTATTTACACCGTATTGAGTTGGTAATATTTTTGCTTATCACAAGGCTTGCTGGATTGCGATCTTTTATCTGACTCCTGCTTCCCTTGGACGTGTCCCTGTATGAAGCTGTGCACTGCTCTGCATAGCAACTTTTCAAAATGGAAAATGAAGGATTATAACCTTCTAAAACCTCATAATCAATTACGATAGGGGTATATTCTGTAACAATCTCTAAATATATGCCCATAAGACTAGCATCTAAACTTGTATTGGCAACTAAATGCGAGTGAAAAATATTTTATACAATAATTGCTTACACCTTGAAAAATACTCGATATATGTATATGCCGCAGCCAAGCAATGCAATGAGCATTGGGTGGTTTCTATGCATACAACCGACTATAAGGGCAATTGTTGTGTGTGACGCTGTTGATTAAGCCGACTGAATGTATAGCGGTCAACTTTAGAGTCATGTATTATGTTTTGCGAATATATCCTAATATGACTAAAATTATTGACTGTTCTTTTCCAGACAGGGTTTTTGGTTCATTCTGTTATCATAAAGAGGGTAAGATTATCATCGCATCGCGCAAGGTTCAATATGTTTCTTTGACTATCATGTACACACAGAAAACCATTGACGTCCCTCATTACGAAAGGGTTTACTGTTTCTGTGACTATCATGTACATAAAAACGAAGATTAACGTCGCTCGTTACGTAAGGGTCGATATGTTTCTTTGTCTGTAGGATTAATAAAGAGGACGATTAACGTCGCTCATTACGCAAGTCTATATGTTTCTGTGACTATCATGTACATAAAGACGACGATTAACGTCGTTCACAATGAGTAATTCAAATAAACACGTAGTCGTTGGTGTCGCAAGGCGTATTAAGCCCTTGAATCCATTGATCATGGCTCTATCACGAAAACATCCACGGTTCCTTGTTTGACATTTAATTGGTCGGCGAATTCCTGATGAATTGTCAATACAGTTACCTTGTTATAGTACTATTGAACCATCCATAATCATTTTGGATGGATTACCATAGCTTTGGGCTCAGCTGCAGCCTATCTATCACTGCTCCGCACATATTGTTAAGTTTAATTTGTGAGGTTAAAGTGATTATGTTGCCCGCTGCAATTTGCCACAGCCTAATAAGACAGGGAGATCTTCACCAATACCAATACGTCTTGTTATGTTAACTAGTACCACGAATCATTTCAATTTAAGATATTTCTTTTATAATAGAGCTTCAATCTTTCGGCATCCCTGTATAATCCTATACTGTATATATCAGATGTTTTGTTATGGCAACCTGTGCTAGATAAATACATCAACGAAATTGCTTCGTTTCGTTATATAAGTATGCTTCTACTTATGGCAAAATGAATCGGCATCGGCGACGGCAAATAAGATACGGTGAACCAGATTGGATTGAGCCAGCACGATTTAACAACGCAACATAATCGCATCAACCACCCTCAAGGAGCATTCGTATGAAACATGCAATCATCCTTGAATCATGAATATTGCATTGCACAAGGCCGGCGTTAATAATATCAAAGTAACTACGATTGTGTCGTAGCCCAAGGCACCATTCTGATGCAATGTGTCGTTTTCACGTTTGTCAATGTTGGCTACTGTTATGATATTTAATTGATATTCCTGGCAGTTTTCTACTGCTGAAAAGTTACAATCATTTAGTAATCACGTCCAGTTTGATCCTCCACGTTTCTTCACCTTACCTCAACTCAGTAGGGAAAAGGATACCTGTCTAGATGTACTTTAGTTTGCCAACGTTTAGATTTAGCGTCCCGTTATCAGTGCTGTGGGTAACTATGATGTAAATAAATAGAGACAAGTGCACACTGTTATCTAATTGACTAGCTAATTGCGTTCATTCACGAAGCAATATTTAATTTATTTCAATTACTTCTTTCATGGGGAAAATGTAAATTAAGCAAACACAAACCCGGATTGTAGATAACCGCTGCGAGAGATAATTTTCTTGCGTGTGTAGATTCGTTAAGCGATATCGTATTAGGAAACTAAGCATGAGCCGGCTGATGTCTTTTAATTGACATATGACAGTGCATGAATCATAGCACGCACACCCCCAACGGGTAGCGTTCATACCATAGACAACAAATTAAGTCGAGCTTGCCACTAATTTTCTGACTACCTTTATCATCAGTGACACTTACAGCAGCGGAATCTATATGCAAGCATCATAATATGATTGCAGAAATGTTATTATAAAATTGGTTCATCGTAGCTGTCTGCGTTCAAAACGTCTGGATAACTCGAATATAATAGGAGCACGGCCTTGTACATGCTCGATTACGTGCAATAGGCTTTCAAGGGATGCTGTTAGTTTTCTAATATAACCAAATTAAGTCTCCACGAGTAATTTGGCGACCCATTTCCCTGTCCGCAGCATCCGAGGCTCGTGCTGTAGTGAAATATATATATATTATAGTTTGATTTTTGTTATATATCTATATATATATATATGAGGTATCATTTCCACTATAAAAACATGCTCATATATGGTATATATATATATATAAATATATAAAATTTAGTAATCTTCATATATAGTGTATGTGTGAAAAGGCACATTTAAATGCTGCATATAAATGGCAAAATACACACACACATTATATATATATATATGGGTGTTGTTATATATGTAGTCTATATATATATAATTATTTTATATCTATATATGTTATATATAGACGACAGCCAATATATATCACTGTCAACTTTGATAGTGAATATATATCGGTGTGAAAGCATTCTGAATTACGTTGGAATATATGCATATATATAAAAATATTAATATATGTAATTATTTAGTACCGAATAACTACAATCATATATTATATATGACCAATGAGCAGAATCTTGAGCAGACCGAATTCATATATACTCAAATTGATATATATATATATATATACATCGCAATGCTTAATGTTTTTCTGTCTATAGACCACCAGATGTAAATCAATTAACGTGCTCCATGCTGCTTGAGTAAAACAGTTAATACAATATCATCAGGACATAGTAGAGCACTACAGTTGTATATTATCTCACAAAAGGACTCCTATAAATAACGGTTATACAGCTGATATCATTTCTCGTCTGAAATTAGGTTTCTATTAAGCACCGAAATTTGTTAATCACACACACATTATATTTGGGTTATAAGTTCTGATACCCCATATACCAAAAACGTCCATTTCTTAATGCTTTTGCATTTGATTTAAATGTAAAAGACAACCAGCTTTAGATGTTGTCATATTGTATGTGGCGGCAACATGGAACAAACTAGCATGGGGCACTGGCTTGTCAAAAGCGCAGTTTCGAGCGTCGAAAGCAAAGAGTGTATCTCAACGACGAACATCTAATTCTTGAAAAAGTGACAAAAGACATACGTCACCCTCTATTGACTTTTGTGATGCCGTTAGGGTCCATCCCCTTTGACAGCTGAATGGATGCCAATAAACCGGTGAATGTATCATTGCCTTCAATTATAACATTTCAGGCATTTTGTCGCCGGCGTCTTACAGTTTTATGAAACTATCTGTGTTGAGGTTATTGACACCAGTTTTTCGCATAGGTATGTCATTTTCTGAATATGAACATGCATTGTCATGACCCATGAAATATATATGGAATCCATCCTCAGAACAGGTACTTAGTGACTTACACAGCCCAAACACAGACACACACGAAAGATTTTATTATCACTGCATGGTTGTCTTATTCTCCACAGTTATAATGCGCTAAATATGCAGACGTGCAACTAATATAACTTAAGGTTATTATGGTGCATCTGTATCGAGCATTTTCCGTCCGTGCATAATCAAAATAGTGCCTCTTGCATAATCAAAAAAACCATCATATTCAAGATGATATATATTGCAATTATTACGCGGTACCTAATCAATGCAAGAGACAGTTTATGTATAACAAGATGCATCATATATCAATGCGCGCCCGATGTTGGAATTCATAATGCTGCATATATCCAACATGATAAACACTTTGTCAATATCAGTGCTATGTCAATGCTTTTCAATTGGATTTCTCATTTATTATATTTAAGTTGTGAGGGCTTAATATCGAAGATATTTCTAAAAGATTATGGATACATGGGCCCAAAACTTTATTACGAATCATTGTCCTCACTTTATTGTTGCAGTTAGTTCGTCCCGTTTTTTAATGTATTGTCATCTGGATAAACAAATCAATGTGCTTCAACAGTTTTGACATCGAAATTTATGCGGCCGAATTTGCCCAATTGATTTGTGTCCGGTAAAACGCTTTGGATAGTATTCAGGTTAGTGTTAGACCTCTAAAGTTTGGTCTTTGAACAATGTTTAGGCCACATGTCAATATTTAGTTCGTTATGGGGCGTTTGTGTCCTTCACCGTGGACAAAATGAATGCTACCAGACACACTGTCTAATACAACTCAGACATTTCATGTTCGTCACTCATGCTGCTTTCATGCATATACAGTCGTACAGAGCCATGTATGGGCATTAAGAGTTTCTTATTTTCACTCATTGATGTATTGATGTGCAACAGAACTCCCAAAACTTCATTAGTCAGGGACAGTGGCTTCACGGCACGTGCATGCGGTAGAAACTGGCGGTATTTCTAGTTCGTGAGAAAGTAATAGGAGATATATTGAAGTATTCAAATTTGAGTGACATTCCAGAACTGTCGCTTGCAATTCAATGTTTGCTGGAACCTGAATGAGATTTATAATTACGCGACTGGCAGCGCAAATTGACTACCTGTCGTCAGACTTTTATGAACACAACTGTGGCTTCAAGAACTGGAAAATGCCAGCAATTGTCAACACTTTGTAACAATGAAGAGTCTCCATTATCTTTCGTATCCATTGAACGAACTAGTAAGCAGAGAATACAGATAATTCAAACGTAAAAAATACGCAATCGAGATCACTATTTTAATAATCAGTAACTCCGTTCCATAGGATACTTTCGTTTGACGTAGTTTACAGAGTATTAGCTTACTAAGCATGTGACATAATAATGCCATCAAAACAGTGCTTGGTGCATCGCCGCTTAGGCAGCTTTCCATCCATCATTTCATCTAATCTCATTTGTTCCCCGCAGACACATGGTGGCCCATACCAAGTGTCACATCAACGAAATGAGCCGCTCATTCTGCTCGCGTGTTGTGCCGCTGGTGATGACGTGGGTAAATTTCAATCGAAATGCATCTCATTTAGTACCATATAATGTTAGCCTCCCCAGTAATATATTGATTTGTTTGTTTAAAAATGTATCAACCCATTAAACGTTCTATGCCACTGCGCTGGTATTCTTAAATCTATCTTGGGATCGGTCTCCATCATTTCATTGATTATGATCTGGTCATCGCACACATTACACAATGCAACTGGCATACGGAACATCGATATTTCATTGGTACGACGGTATTACAATTATATGACATATAACATGCGCTGGTTCCAAGTAATGGCGCTTTATAGCACACAAGCGACCTATTTCCATATTGTTAACGCAGTCACTTTGTGATTTCTTACAGGAATAAATATAAGGTATTGCAATCTATCACATACTTCCGTCGTGACCGTAGAAAGCATCTGGATTTATCAATGACCCTCTTTCGCTTGTTTTTTGCTTGCTTGTGCTTCACACTGGCATAGTATGGAATCTGTGTGTATAGTTGTAGTCTGCAGGGAGGCGAGATTGAATGTAAAGCTACGAAGTCCCTTCCTTCTTAAATTAAGGCCTCACCTTATTATTATTCGAGAACCCGAGCTATGTTGATGACGACTTCCCCTATGCGTATTCGTCATAAACACAAAATGTCGGTTGTTGTCCGGTTTGACATTCTTTTTCAAGCCCTGCATCAAAGATGGCCTTATGATTAAAAAAAAAAAATATTGCTTCCCACATCTTGATATTTCGAGGAAAATGCCTAACATCAGCGTGTGTTTCAATTATTCATTCAATTGCAATAGTAAATATTTTGGCAAGCAGAAAGTTGTATCTTTATTTAACGTTGGAACCTGATCCGGGCTCTATGTCCATTAAATCATCTGCCACAATATTTAAGCTCCAAAGATGTTCCACGTACATGAGCCTCATCCCAGTAAATCTGGGTGAAAGTAGGCCGCTTTTGAATTTGTCCATTGGAATTGTGTTTTCTCATATAACCTTATAGTTTGAAAGATTGTAGAGCTACTTTGAAATAATTCGTTGCGCATTCATGTTGTATGATAATGTCGCCACAGCTGAGGCCCATCTAGCCTGATATCGCTTTCCATTTCAAAGGAATACCCAAGTGTTAAACATTGTCAACAGATTCTCCTCTAAAACAATCACGTCCTTCCTGATTCTTTTTCTCGGACATTTTCCGTATAAGCGAATGATAAATTAACACAAAGAAATTACAAACGTTGACTACCATAGATATCTATGATTTCAAAGAAAACTACCCGAGCTAAATGCGATACACTCATGCGTAAATTTCCACGGAGATAAACAGGTCTTCCGGTTTTCCTAGATCACCACAATTTACTCACACTTCGTTGTAGCTACTCGTATATGCTGAATACCGATACACAAATTATTAAAGTTAGTGTATGACAAAAAAATTAACCATAAGAAAGTTACGTCCTTTTCTAGACGCTTTCATGCAATATGTTTGGTCTTTATATAGGGTATATAGCACGGCTCATTCATACCATTTAATTGCCACGTTGACAATAAACGCATATAAACGTAGATACATACCAGCTTACGTATATGACAATGATTGCGCCAGTGATGAGTTTCGCGCACAATCGCAATTGATGTACGCTATGTGTTTTTGGCTACCACACATGCAATACCAGTATACTAACATGATACTGGCACCACTTAGCCGCTTGTGTTACTAGTAACAATTGATTCATTGACAAGAATTGAAGCGGTTTGCAGACGATTACCAATTAGACTTACATCCATTTGATTCGGTTTTTTTCACTCTCTGATGACATGGAGTCCTTATCACATCGATGATACTTCGGCGCAGCGGTATCAGAAGACTATGTCACTTGGGTCTCTCTGTATTACCCTGACCATTGATCAAACCAGCAGAGATCTTGCGACGATAACAGCCATGTTTATGGTGCAACATTTTATACACTCGTTTAAGAGCGTTGTGCTTTTACAACAGCGATTGTTCTCTGGCTATTCTACATAATTGCATCGTTTCGATCGCGTATTCATGTATCCTGTTAACGACAAACAGACAATATTGAACGCTAGTCATATCCTGTTTTGGTTCAATTTATCTTTCTCGTTGATATTCTTCAAATGGTCTCTTAAGCGCATACCGATTAATGTCAGTGAGTTGCAATCAATACAATCGGTACAACAAGAGTCAACAAGGGTCAACAAGGGTCAACAAGGGTCAACAAGGGTCAACAAGGGTCAACAAGGGTCAACAAGGGTCAACAAGGGTCAACAAGGGTCAACAAGGGTCAACAAGGGTCAACAAGGGTCAACAAGGGTCAACAAGGGTCAACAAGGGTCAACAAGGGTCAACAAGGGTCAACAAGGGTCAACAAGGGTCAACAAGGGTCAACAAGGGTCAACAAGGGTCAACAAGGGTCAACAAGGGTCAACAAGGGTCAACAAGGGTCAACAAGGGTCAACAAGGGTCAACAAGGGTCAACAAGGGTCAACAAGGGTCAACAAGGGTCAACAAGGGTCAACAAGAGACCAAGTCCTGATGAGTCTCAGACTCCGTCCGAGCTTTTGAGAAGTCTGAGCAGTTTATTCTATTAATCTAAACTTGGCATCATATATTTCATTTAACGCCGTGATCCATATTATCCAAGACTTTTCAACGACATAATATGACCTAGGAATAACTTGGAATCACAATCCTCCTTGTGTCATCATTCAGATACGACATTAGTCACTGCTTGTCTCTTTAGACAGACATTATTTACTGCATAGCTGAAGCTCTTCTTAGAGTCTACTGTGTGGAAACCATTCAATTCAAATTAGGTAGAATAACAATATTATCCAAAGTAGAATCACTCTCAGAGTACTAGATGGAAGAGCTTACCCAGATGATTGTGCATTGGTACATCTTATATGATATTATTAAGACATGTAGCAATGCGCACATCATTGACGCTTACTAATGTGAAGTTGAAATCAATTGCATTCAAGCTGATATCATTGGATTTCTGACCGTATTTTGAGAACTCCAGCAACACCTTCCAATTATTGATTAAAAATGGTAATCATTTGGCGCGCTTATCTCAACACTGTATTCTATGGGGATTAATGCTGAGCTATGTGGCAAATGTCCGCCGCCATTGATAGTGATTGCTCTGTTAAGAGATACGCGATAAATGAATGTGCTAAAGCGTTAGTAATTCCATTATATGTGCGATCAAAGCAGAAGTTGCAGAAGTTTTTTGGGGGGTGTCATGTCTCAAGGGGTGAAAGATTTTCGCTGCATGTAAAGGCAAATGCGTCTTAGCTTTTAGCTGAATGACAAAGGCCCTTGACATTTAATTAAAAGCGCAATAATCAGGCATGCAAACAGAATGTAACCATTTCAGATTCACTTAATTAAGAAACTATTGAAATAGCGACGGTGCTCGTTGAGCAAGGATTTATTACCGCGCCAAACATATTGTCTATTTCTCCTCTGAAATGAGGTTAAACTTCCTTTCATGCCTTTGTTAGTCACACACACACAATATTTGCGTAGATATATGTTATCTGTGGCCCCGAATGTACCACAAAACCGAGAGCACTAGAACTGCAGCTTTTCCAGTTGAATGAAATGATCGAATAATACGTGATTTCATTTTGTCCTTCAATTTAAGCGGCAGCATCATTCGTATAACTAGCATTAGGCACTGGCTTGTCAAAAGTGGCAGTTTCGGAATGTCATATGCAGTTATATCAATACACGTGACATAAAGTTAATAAGAGATAAAAGTTAAATCAATTCATACGTCTATGCCTCGTTTTACTTTGCGAAAGCGTGGGGCTCCAAAATCATTATGATGGTATGAAGGCTGTTTTGATGTAAATATTGTAAAACTTATAAGAGAACCGGAATAGATAAATTAATCATTTGACAGGAAGATTACAAACATCATTATAAATGGTTAGGTTCTAAATATATGTATATATATATATATATATATATATATATATATATATATATATATATATATATACACATATATATATACATATATACACACACACACACACACACATATATACACACATATATATATATATATATATATATATATATATATATATATATATATATATATATATATATATATATATATATATAGATATATATATATATATATATATATATATATATATATATATATATATATATATATATATATATATATATATATATATATCTCTCATATACACAGCCTCCCGACAAATAATCTGCCTTGGCACTTGTTTATGAGGTCTGAGATAAGATGAAATAAGATTACAAATATATTATTGATAATATCAAAGCAATGCATGCTCATGCTTAAATATAACCTCATATGCTTATATCGAAAGCATTTTGACATTTGAGTGTTTAAGAATGTCTTTCAATGCGGAGTAGACCTGTTAAGAGACATTTATGATAGCACTACAGCCCGGTAGTGTACTTGGTTTTTATTGAAGTTTCGTAGAAATTGAACCCTGTATATGTATACGTCTGGAATTATTGCTGCTGGGAATGATTCAGGGTGATGAAAAATATAAAATTGAATTTATAACATGCATAGTATGGTAGTTTCATAGCAAACATATATTTATCAATTATTGGCTCATCAATGTCCATTTCAGCAAACTTCGGTCAAGAGCTGATTACTATTGGACATCTAGGCATTTATCCTTATATCGCTAACTATTGGATGCCTAAGGTTGTGGATTAGCACATTATTGATGTTATCAATATTGATATAGCTAAGGAATATTGTATTGCCTAACGATTCCAGATATAGTGTGATACAAATTGTCTAAGCTAATTATTAAAAACAATCCTTACATTAGCTATTCAGGGAACAGCCAGTTCAACAAAAATACTAATCCCTAGAGATCATGCGCAATGCAATATTACCTCTTCTGGTAGGCATATATACTTCAGACATTTAGCTCTCCCAACTTGGAGAGTAGAATCACCACACACCACTTCTAATTGCGAAATTGTCTCAAGTAACATCCGGTTTTCGCGCACCTTGCCCTTGCACGACAGCTTATTGGCCAGTATATCCGTGTTGAGCGGCAGAAACCTGCCTGTTTTATCCATGCAAACAATGCTTAGCATAAGGTCTCGTGCGAAGAGTTGAGTTGGAAAATTGCACCCGGCTTAAATAGGCATCGGAGGCAACTTAAACACATATAATCGTTTTGCTACTGAATGCGTGGTAGTATGACAACTTGTTTATGGCGAAAGAATGGCATATATTGAGATCAACGATGATCATAAGTGTGATGAAATATCAACCTCACTTTGTTTGGACAAACTATGAAGCAATTCAATTAGCATACTGATATTGCATATTCGAGTATCGCTCGCGGCGTAATATATTACAGATATGGGCCAACATTCATTATATTTGCTTAGGACGTGTCCCATACAACTTGAAACGATGTTGCTTAACTGCATAAACAAGTGACTTTATTCATTGCTTTAGCTCATGTGCTTGATCTCCAAATAAATAAAAAGTCAAAGGACGATTATGGTGCGTAGACATGATTTTGGGGAAATCGATAACCATTTCAAAACAAGATAATAATAAACAACAACTGAAAAATATCATTTGCACCTTAGCAATCGTGTGGTCGTGTTATTGTAATGCGCAAGGGTAAATACCATACCGTTGGTGACATTTCTATTTAAAGAACAACTACATGCAATCGATACCTTTCTAATATGCTTTATCTGTGATATGACCTTGGACAGTCAGCTATGCTCCAAAGGTAATGTTAATCAGACACTGATTAGTACTTTTCCACGGTAAGATAAACCTGCTCTACATCACTTTTAGGCATAAGCTCCCGCTTTTTGACGGGTGCCTTCCTGAAAGAGGACAACGAGGTAGCATTAGGAAGATGGAGTAGAACGCCGGAGACAAATAGATTACAATTGTGTTTTCAGTTCAGAGAGCATATATTTTCCCTGCTAGGAGTGCCATTCATTGGAAACGAAACTCCGATAGAACACACAATTCTTCCAGTTCGTAAACAATACAAGATTTGCATTCTGCTACACAAACGCAACACATAGTTGAACGCAAGATGCCAGACATGCTTGTGCTTCTAACCTCCATAGGTCTGTGATCTAGGTATGCTCAACATTGCTATGGTTTAGCATAATGACAAGTCATTCTTGAAGAAGCACTGCTAATCCAGTCATAGTCAACTATAGGGCGGACATTATATCACAGCAGTGAAAACCGCTTCTAGCAATTCTGGCTTGGATGTCAATAAACTTGTAAGAGTAGGATTGCTATTCGGATCTTGCGTGTCTTTACATAACACCATATATACACACACATATATATATATATATATATATATATATATATATATATATATATGATATAGATATATATATATATATATATATATATATATATACATATATATATATATATATATATATATATATATATATATATATATATATATATATATATATATATATATATATATATATATATATATATATATATATATATATATATATATATATATATATATATTTGGTGCATTCCAAATGATGTTTGTTAATGTATCGCATTATATATGTATATATTCATCTTTGAGAGATTTGGTTGAAAGATGCGGCAAGCATACCGCGCGGGCACTTAAACCCATTAGAAGCCGGTGTCTAAAAGAAGTGCATGATGAACTTTCGGCCACGGGCTATAAGTGGCTCGTATGACGCCAAAAATCTTTAAACAATCGTAGGGTCCTCCTCACAGAGCAAGGCAACACGCCGTACTACGTCCTACACGGTCTCGCTGGTTTTTGGCCCTTCCGAGCCCCGTAAACGGTCCGTATACAACCCGTAAGTCTCATGCGACCCACGCATAAACCACAGTCTTAATCATAGGGTGTTTTTGCTTTATAAGGAATCAACTTTCCTTCATATTCGGGTTGATTTAGTAAAGCAACAGTCGATCATCTGCATGTTATCAGTGGCCAGTTTGATACGTGTCTTTTAGTCAGCTACTAGATTCATCCGCAGCCCATAGCATAACGTTTATGAGTCACAAGCAATGGGCTATAACGATAGCCTATGTGCTACTTTGTTTGTATATCACCCCATCGCCTTATGATGATAGGATGTTGTCAGATTCAATATCATAAAGGCGACATTTATTTACATATATAGTGCCGCATACATCTATTTTACGTGCTCGTTGTACTTTCGGACGGTCTTTTCCAGACTAATGTTCATCTGAGTGGATACGCTACTGGGCTATGTTTCTAGACGTATTCATTTTACACGGACGGTGTAATTATTTAATGCTCATTTCAATATATTATGATTTGCAT